>JABFPJ010000914.1:0-31355 GCA_022817425.1 Gryon sp. ZL-2020 | reverse complement strand
TATATCTCCTTAAATAAGCGTTTTAGAGCGATTTTAGGCTTATTTTGTGATCACTTTGAAAAAAGTTCAAAAATGGTGAAAAATGTTCGTTCTTGCGTATTTTTCATTAAATTTCAGAAATGTATGACATATAAAACATTCCTAATTATTTTCGAAGTTATCTGACTATAATATACGACTGACTACAAATCATCAGTTTTTTGAAAAATTGCAAAAAAAACAAATATATTTGGATGTATAATTTTGAATCTGGCAGGATAACTGTAATGTAAGAAACGCTCTACTTAGCCGAAAAGGTTGTACACTACCCGAGTAAAAAAAAAATGATCAATTTTTTATCAAAACGTCAAGATCAAATTTTGATCTGTTAAATAAGACTGCATGTGATAACATTTCTATCGAATTGTGATCAATTTATTATTCTGTATACGAAATAAAATGTATAAATCAAAATACTATAAAATGATGATAAATATGTGATTAGATTTATATCGACGGCGTTTTTTATATGAAAAAAAGTACAATATATTTTTCATATATTTATGACATATTTTTGATATATTTATGACATATTTTTGATATATTTATGATATATTTTTGATATATTTATGATATATTCTTGATATATTTTTGATATATTTTTAATATATTTTTGATATATTTTTGGTATATTTTAGATATATTTTTGATATATTTTTGATATATTCTTTATATATTTTTGATATATTTTTGATATATTTTTTATATATTCTTGATATATTCTTGATATATTCTTCATATATTTTTGATATATTTTTGATATATTTTTGATATATTTTTTATTAGAAGTTGATTATATTGCGATACTTATATAATAATAATACGACTAAAATGTTATAGGAATATAATCACAATTTAACTAATTCGTTATTAATTAATGATTCAATCTTGATGAGAATTCCATCAATGTCTCATAACAAAATTTCCAATAGATTTTTAATCTATTTTTCATTATTTTTTCAAAATTTTGCGATAAAAATAATGTAATATGTTGAAATTTGTTTTAAAAAAAGTGATATGTTTATATAATGAAACATCAAATTTATGTTACATTATATCTATGCTATCAAAACATGATTTCAATGCATGGCAATTTGCATATCAAAGTATTGGTCATAATTCAGTTTTTTGTGATCAACATAATATTTAATTGTTATCAATATTTGATTAAATTTATGTCAAAACTTTACTTATGTAAAACAAAAGCAAAGTACAGTTTTGTTATATTTTTTATTATGAATCGATTATGTTGCTATAATCATATTATCACTAAAATATTACAGGAATACGATTACAAGTAAAGGTATATTACAACACTAAATAGATAAAACAACACTAAATAAATAAAACAACAATGCTTTAGCGCATTGCAGCTAAAGCATTGTTGTTCGAAACAACTTAATGGTAACACCAACTTTTTATTTAGGGACTAGGTTAAAGCGCGAATGACGCACACCACAGTTTTTATTTCGATATTCTTCAACAAATGGCAAAGTATAGTTTTAAACATAATTTTTTTTGTTTACTTTTAAACCAACATCAATACAATTGTCGGAACAACAATTGTCTTACGCATGGCAACCAACTTCATACTATTATCTTTGTCTATAAGAATAAAAGGAAAAAGGACAAAAAAAGGAAAAAAAATAAAAAATAGTTATAAGAAAGCGTAATCATAATTGTTATCATTTGTATATTTTCAATTGAATAAACTTTTTTAAGTTTTTGAATAAACATATAGCATTAATTTATGCGTAACGAGTGCTTTTAAAGAAAATGAAATATCTTAATAAGAAACTATTATAAATTCTAATATGTGAATAGTATATAGATATTAATATTCATCTTCATCCGAGTCCTCTAACTGTGCATTCTTCTCCTTCTTCTGCTTCTTCTCTCTTTTCTTCATGCTGCTCTTCTTTTCCTTCTTCAGGTTTTCTTTCTCTTCGTTTTCGTCGTCCATATGTCCCTGAAATATCAGTTTGTTAAAAAAAACTTGAATTAATCAAAATTTATATTTTAAACTGATTAAATACCTTGTTTGATTTTTTTGATGTACTGAAAATCAAAGTAACAAGTCGAGCATAGTCGCCTTTCGAAATTTTGCCTTTTCTGTGGTACTTTGAATTTACAAATGCTAAAAAATTACAAATTACTTAGAAATAGTCGATTCAAATATTCATCCGTAGTAACTTGAAAGCATAAATTGTCAATATATTCTTAATATTGTTAAAGAAGAATAAAATTACATTTAAATAAAACAAAAAAAAATGCATGAAAAAGATGAGAGGGCGCTGAAGTCAATGAGAAAAAAGTAAAGTGAGGAAGATTCGAGATTTGAGTCAGTTGAGAGTCGACCACACGTCGTAGCGTGCGAAAAGGTTTGAGTACACTCTAATCTCGCTCTAAGCAAGATTGCGGGACCGGAAATTTCGCTCTAAGCAAGATCATATGAATTCACCGGGCATGCGCAGTGTGCGATAGTTTCTCGCTATTATAACCTATAATTATATTGAAAACTGATATCTGCTTTGTTTTGATTTGATACTGACCGTTATTTTTGACTTTTATAATTATGTATAATAATAATTTAATATTCGTAAAAAATATAAAAATTTAATTTATTGTTTAAATCCTGTATTTTAATAATAGTTTTTCGTGAAAATATTTGTTAATAAGACTGTTAATAAGATAAACAAATGTGATAAACGTGATAAATGATAAAAAGTAATAAATGTTTTCAATATAAAACTTGAATGTTGTTATTTTATCTTCATTTCACCATTATACATAATTTATTCACAAATTGCTCATGTTATATATTGTAAAATTAAGAGATTTTACTTATTATTTAATATAAAATAATTTGATTAATTTTGTTGTCTCAAGAGAAACATAACAAACAAATATTGACAAGAAATTTCGTTAATTATAACACACCAATTCAAATACTCATTAACCTATTTCAAAAAGCGCGCCAAATTCATTTGCCGGAAGTATCTTGCTTGGAGTGATTTTTTTATCTTGCTTAGAGCGAACACTTGCTTACAGAAAACTTGCTTAAAGGGAGATTCAAGTGTAACTCAAGATTCATTTGTATTTGAACGGGAAGTCCAATTATTCGAAAATAAAATTGATTTCTTTTATACTTAAAGTGACTTAAGTGTTTCATTCTTTTTGGTTTACCCAATATAACATTCTAGGTGTGGGGTAAACAACATTTTGCTTCCGTCAGTGAAAATAAAAAAAACAGACGTAAAAATGGTGGACAATCGTAGAGCGTTGGAAAAGACAATGAGTGACGAGTTTGAACGTTTTCAACGTGGTGTTTATGCCGGAGCGTTGCTAGGCAGCGAAGCGGTTTTGCATTCGACCGCCATATCGGATGATTCTAGAAGGTTCGAGTCGGGACGACCGAACGATTCATTGAATATTACATCCGGTAACGTGACGGTAAATTCATCGCTGGAAAATACTTTACTTGGGAACATTACAGAAATCGACGTTCGCGATTTACCGAAGCAAAATGTTCAAGATGTACGCAAGGTCGGACATGATTTGCATCAGTCGCCGAACTTACAAAATGGTCGCGAGTATGTTGAGTTCGGTACAACGAAACAAAACACGATCGCTCGTGAGACGTCATTAAACGCGAAACAAGAGAATGTACAAAATAACATTCAGACAAATGAAGTATCACAATTAACACTGATGTTGAATGGGTTTTAAAATTAATTGAACAAAATTTGAATTTGTCACAACAATTGCAGTCTCAACAGCAACAGTTGTGTAATCAAGAATTTCAACGACATGATCAACGACATGATCGTACGGACTATCACGTTATGCCGGATCTTTCGAAAACAATAAGTGAATTTAACGGTGAAGATGGCTCTGTCGTAGCTCAGACGTGGCTGCAGCAAGTGGAAATTACCGCAAGGATGCATAATTGGCAGACATCGTTCACTTTCGCAACAGTGAGTTGTCATTTAACCGGCGCAGCCAAGTCGTGGTTCCTGAGTCGAAAAGCGGATTTCACAGATTGGCAGGCATGTAAAGCAGCGTTTAGAAAGACATTTATTCGTGAAGTAGATCTTGCAGATGCTTGGGACCGTATGAAGAAACGACACCAATTTCATAACGAGTCGGTTAGTAATTATTTCCACGATAAGGTGAGCTTATGTCGTCCCTTGTCATTGTCGTTCGATCAAATCAAAAAGCAAGTGATTATCGGTTCAAATTCCAAGGATATGATTCTTCGAGTGGATGCTTCGCATCATACAGACGAAGATGATTTATTCGCAGATCTTGTTGTTGACAGTATGCTTAAACAATTACACGGCATAGGTAATAGTGACAAGAAATTCTCTAATATGTCGAAAAATAAAAGTGAAAAAAAAGTGTTACCGGTACGGTTAGTGATCAAAAAGCGGAAAAGAAAGATAAAAGTGATATTCAATGTTTTCATTGTAAGATAGTTGGTCATTTTGCGAGCAAATGCCCTGAAAAACGAAATAGTTTGATGTGCGACCGATGTAAAAAGACTGATTATTAATCAAAAGACTGTACGCATCCGGTTCTGTCGAATACGCGTGATGTTCGTGTACTTGGATATAATGACAGTCTGGACGTCTGCAACGGTCTGCATAAATACATGAAGACAATCTCGGTAAACGGTCAGTTAGTGCGTGCCATGGTTGATGCCGGAAGCTCAGTGTGTACGGTCCGGGCTTCAACGGTATTACTCAACGGTTGGTCAATGAAACCAGATGTCTTATTGTTAGACCGATTCGTGTGGTGGATGGCGATGTTATTATAGATGGCGTGCAATGCTTTGAAGTACCATTGAGGGTGGTTCCAAATAACGTCCAGCCACACGACATTTTTATTGGTCGTACCTTGAAAGAGATGCCGCACGTTGTCTATGTTAAATATGATGATCAGCTGATTTTCCGCAAACGAGAAGAAGTCGAATTGTCGTTGATTCAAACCGATATTTCGTCGGTTGGTCACCATCCGTTGGTAACAGAAAGCTGTTCTGATGCCTAATGCGGTGAACTTCATTCAAGTTCACATGGCCAATGATGAGTTGCGGACTGGAGTGATCAACAAAAGTGCATATTGTCGAAGTGTACATCGCAAAGAGAAGTTGCCGATGAAAGTTTTCGCCGTCGAGCCAGTCAAAGAGATGATTCCTCGTTGGGAACCAATTACGTCAGAAGAATTACACGTCGATGAGCAAGTAACTGAGAAACAACGAGACGATCTTTTACATCTCCTTAATAATCATCGTCGAGCTGTGGCCAAGAACATCGCAGAGCTGGGACGTACAAACGTCTTGGAAATGGACATCACAACAATCCCAGGTGCTACTCCCATATGTAGTAAGCCATATCGTGCTACAATGCAAGAACGACAAACGATGAAACAAATTTTGAAATAATGGAGACAACAAGGTATTGTAACGGACACTGCGTCCTCATATGCCAGTCCCGTACTGCTTGCTAAACAGAAATCCGGAGAATCGCGATTAGTAGTAGATTTCAGAAAACTCAATGCGCAAACGCAGCGTATTCATTATCCATTACCTAATATGGATGAATATTTAGAAACGTTGAACGGTGCGTCAATTTTTGCAGTACTGGACCTGGCGCATGGGTATTTGCAGGTGCCATTAAAACCCGAGGCGAGAGACAAAACGGCTTTCATTACGCCCGACGAAACTGGTGAGTTCACCCGGGCCGTTTTTGGTTTATCAAACGCGCCATTCTTCTTTTCTAAGACAATGGAACGGGCATTGGGCCCATTACGTAACAAGATTCTTGTATTTTACTTAGATGATATTTTGATTGTAGCGAGAAATTGGACCGAACTGCTGGAACGTCTAAACCTGGTATTAGAGGCATTGATAAGAGCGGGACTAATTTTGAAACTGGAAAAGTGCCAATTTGGAAAATCGGAGGTCGAATTTTTAGGCTTTAAAGTGAGTTCAACGGGAATTGAACCGGGTCCGCGAAAAGTGGACGCGATTGCACAATTTTCAGTTCCAAAGGACGCCCAGCAAGTTCGTCGATTTATTGGACTGACCAATTTCTTCCGGCGATTTGTGCCCAAATTTGCATCAATAGCTGGTCCATTAACGTCTTCAACGAAAAAGGATGTACCTTTCGTATGGTCTCATTTGCAACAAAATGCATTTGAAATATTAAAAAGCAAGTTGACTACTAGTCTCATTTTGGCAGTATATTCGCACAAAGCGAAGATAACCGAACTTCACTGTGACGCCAGTAGCGACGGATTGGGAGCAATATTACTCCAATCTGATGATAACGAAAGATTGCGATTGGTCTACGCCGTGAGTCGGCGGATTCCGAGGTCGAAGCCAAATACCATTCGAGCCGACTTGAACTGATGGCCATCGTCTGGGCAGTCGAAAGACTGCGTATGTTTTTATTGCCGTTGAATTTTACTATAGTTACGGATTGCCAGGCTCTAATGTATTTGAATTCCACCAAATCTAGTAATCGTCAAACGGCTAGGTGGTTTGATATATTATGGGAATACGCTTTCGAGGTACGGCACCGAAAAGGTGATCAAATGCAGCACGTAGATGCTTTGTCACGCGCTCCGATAGAAGATGATGAGATAAAAACTTAAAATCGAGAAACTATACTACATATTTTAGAATTTGAAGACGAAATTGTATTGCATCAAAGGTCAGATGAACAAGTACGACAAATGGTTAACATACTGAAGAAAGATAAGGACGAAAAAACAAAATTAGAAAGCGATAGCGTAAAAGATTATGTATTACGTGGAGGATTGTTATATAAAGTGGAAAAACGTGAAAGTAAAAGCGTAGAGTTGTATTTTGTTCCTTCATCCATGCGTAAAGCTGTTGCTATCAAATATCACGACCTAGGTAACCATTTTGGATTGGATAAGACGTATGAACGCGTGCGCATATGTTATTATTTCCCGGGGATGCGAAATTATTTAAAACAGCATATCGGAAATTGTCTCTCCTGTATTCTCAATAAGAGACCCAAAGGAAAGCAACCAGGGGAACTTCATCCAATTCCCCCGGGTCATCGACCATTTGCAGTGGTCCACGTGGACCATCTTGGTCCTTTTGTAATGTCAAAACGCGGCAATCGATATGTTCTTGTACTAGTCGACAATTTTACAAAACATGTGACTCTAGAACCCGTTAAAAATACCGAAGCTTCGACAACGATTAGAAAAATCAATTTTATTAAACTTTATGGATTACCTGATGGAATAATCAGCGACCACGGAACTTGTTTTACCGCCGTCAAGTTTCCGTCAATTTGCATTAAAAACTGTATTAAGCTAACGCTTAACTCAAGTAGACATACACATGGAAATGGACTCGTCGAACGAGTCAATCAAACGATATTAGCGCCGATGCGAATTGCCACGAACCCTGATGTTGTAAACGAATGACAATCATTTGAAAAGACTCGGACACGATGTAAATTCAACGATAAATAAAACAAATCATACACCGTATGAATCTTTATTAGGATATGTACCGCGGTTCGAACCAGATCCTTTGAAAGATTTAACATCAAATTCTGAGAATTATACTCATTCAGGTGAGATACAAAAAAAATATAAAGAACGATACGATGCGAGTCATAGAGCGAATGTGAAGTATACTATTGGTGATATCGTGCATATTCAAACAAACCCAACTGCGACAGGCGATAGTACAGAATTGCAGGCAAGGTACAAAGGACCTGATGTGATTGTAAAAGTTTTGTTAAGTGATACTTATGAAATAGAAAGTTTGTATCGTCAACGTAAGACCAATTATAGATTAACCGCTCATGTGAGCCAAATAAAGATTTGGCGGGGTGCAACATGCAATGATGATGAAGTAGAAATGAATGAGTCAGAGTTCGAAATACAAAAAGATGATGAAAGTGCGTTGGAAAAGCGCACTGAAGATTCGTCGGCGAAAGAAACTTCAAACGAGTTGCATGTTGAACCACGTAGATCTGAGCGTAAGATCAAGCAGCCAATGTATTTGAAAGACTACGTTTAAAATCAAAGAATTAAGTAAAGATGTTACTTTAAAGAAAAGTTTACAATTTAGTTTTGTTTTGTTAAAAAAAACCTACTCGAGAGACCGAGTAACCGAATGTTAAAGAAGAATAAAATTACATGTAAATAAAAAAAAAAAAAAATAAGTATGCGTGAAAGATGAAAGGGCGCTGAAGTCAATAAGAAAGAAGTAAAGTGAGGAAGATTCGAGATTTGAGTCAGTTGAGAGTCGACCACACGTCGTAGCGTGCGAAAAGGTTTGAGTAACTCGAGATTCATTTGTATTTGAACGGGAAGTCCAATTATTCGAAAATAAAATTGATTTCTTTTATACTTAAAGTGACTTAAGTGTTTCATTCTTTTTGGTTTACCCAATATAACAATATATTATCAATATATTGTTAATATATTGCAACTATATAGTCTATATATTACCACTGTATTGTCAATATATTGCCATATATGGCTAATATATTGAGTTTAATTTTAATATACGATCAATATACTGTAAACATTAAAATATTAGCAATATATGAACAATATATTATCAATATATTGAAAATATTATGATAATATTCGGGTAATATATTGACAATACATTGATAATATATTGATAATATATTAGTAATATATGTTTTTCATAACAAGGGATCCTATTACTAGATTATTACATAATTCTATTATTAAGGAACTGTCAATGAACGAGCTTAGCCGCATTTCTTCATCCAGTTTAACATCAAAAGACGCGGTAATGTCTCTGGCCAAGTACAATAAAAACGATCGTTTTTTGTGCGTCCAGTATTTGATTTATCTTGTTACAATAAGGAAAAAATAATATATATTTCCATTTTGTTGGTAGGGTGCAGATATATTTGTATCAACTAAAAAATTATCACTTCAAAAAGTAAGTATGATCCGCAAAGTATATTTGCGGAATTTTTTATCGAGATAGAAATTATACAATTCTTTTTTTATAGCTTACGAATAGGAAAAAGCTACTTTGAGCAGCGAAACGAATTATCAGAAATCAAGAAGACTAATTCGCGATTAAAAAATTACCACGGCACTTCTATGAAATGAATTTTAGAATTTTTCGTTATAAATAGAAATGAGAATGTTCCAATACTTATTCTTTACTTAAGAAATTGAAATTGATACAACGTATAAACAGAGTGAAAGTATCTCAAAAAATCAATAAAATCATTGAAAATCGTAAGTGTCTTTTCGGGTACTGGATAGATTAAAGATTTTGAGTATGAGATAAAATAAAAGAATTATGCAAAAGGTGTCATAATTTCATGCAGAAAAGTCCCAATCATAGTTACAGACGCGTTGAAAAAAGACTTAGAAAAACTCGAAAAAACAGGAATTATAGAAAAAGTAAAAGAACATACGGATTGGGTCAGTCAAACTGTGATTGTAAAATAGGCTGATGGTGGATTCTGCTTAGTATCTGCTTAGATCTCATCCATTTAAATGAGGTATTGCTAGGGAATATTATAAGATACCTAGTTTTGAAGATTTGTGTACGAGAATGCCTGATTCTAATGTGTTTCCTATAGTTGACGCAGACAGAGGATTCTGGTGAGTTAAGTTAGCTGAGAAATAGACGAATTTAGTAGCTTTTAACACTCTCTTTGGCAGATACAAGTTTCTATTTATGCCTTATAGTGTACATCTTCTGCATCCGACGTCTTCCAAAGATGTTTCCAAGATATATTTGATATTGAGAGTGTTTTAATTTATATAGACATTTTGATTTGGGGTGAAAACCAAAAGCAGCATGATGAATGACTTAAAGAAGTATTGAAAAGAGAGCACAGGAAAAAGGTTTGAAGTTTAATCATAAATTAATGTAAATTTAATAAAACAGAAGTCGGTCATGCTTTTTCAGCTCAAAGTATAAAATTGGATGAAGAAAGATTAAAATCAATTGTAGAGATTGAGAGATTAAAGAATAAAAAGCAAATGAAATCTTTTCTGGGCATGATCGTTTATATAAATAAAGTTAAGCCTAATATTTCATAATCGAATGTACATCTGCAAAATTTAATTAAGAATTAATACTCCTAGGGTTTGGGACCACAAAGCAGAGAAAAGCTTTCAAGATATAACAGAAATTACTAGAAATTTGTAATGTCGAGAAATTTTCAAATATTGTAATGTTAAAAAACCGATTGTATTGTCAGTAGATGCGTCGCAAGATGGATTCGATACTGTATTACTGCAAGAAAACAAGAAGCTAGTAATTTATGCGAGTAGAGCTTTAAGGTGGGAAATTCGTAAAAGATAAAAACTCAAAATTGTCTTCATATTAATGTTGTTGAAGATAGAGATTTATTCATCGGCACAAATGTATACGTATGCACACGCATATATATAGATGTGTGATATGTGTGTGTATAAATCAAAACATTGCCTTATTTGGTAATGTTTTGATTTGAAAAGTGTACGCTACTTTGTAGTGAGAATGAAAATTTCTTCATTTGTTCTCCGGTCAGTGTACGACACACTTGTTAAGAGACAATTTAAATCAATTTATATTTACATTTAAATAAACTTAAATAATACTTGAAAACCTTTTTCTTTATTTAAATATAAACCTCAACAAATGTATAATAACCAGTAAACCTTTGTGGACAATAACTGATGTTAAAAAGTTTATTTTACTACAGGATAAGAACGATATTTATGTTTAAAGTTGACTCTAAAATACATTGCATATATGCGGAAAAATTAAATCTTTCATATATAATTGCGAAATTATATACTATAAAACCTCAACGCATATATGAAAAACTAGTATCGTATTTTTTAATATTTATATTTTATTAGAAAAATTTAAAACATGACTTACTACATATTTACTAAGAAATTCTTAAATAAAATATGTTTTTATGAAACGTGACATCGACATCGACACCGCCATATTACGCATGCGCAGTTTAACATAGATTTTCACAACTTCGCGAAAAACAAATTCGATTTGAATAATAATAATTTTACTTTTTAAATCATCAACATAAAATTATTAAACGAAAAAAAATATAAAAATCTGTATAAAAGTGAAAAAGTATCTTCATGGATTTATAATCTGCGCATCGTACAGGTTTTAATTATTTTATATTATTTTATATTATTATACTAGTTGAAGCCCCGGCTTCGCCTGGGCAAAACCTTGTCACCCCTTCTCTATGACCGTGATTCCCGATTAAAACCCTGCAATATTTCAAAATCCAATTTTCAAAATTCAATTTTAAATTTTAATTGAAATAAATATAATAAAAATATAATATTTATAAAAAATGAATATAAATATTAGTTTTTCAAAATTTTCAAAAATCAATTTGTTCAATTTGCTATTTTAATTCAAATTCAATCTTTTCTTTGTTCAAAATTCAATTTTTCAAAATTCAATTTTTACAATCTTTTTAATTTTCAAAATTCAGTTTTGTCAATTTTTTCATTTTTCTAAATTCAATTTTTTCAATTTTCTAAATTCAATTTTGTCAATTTAATAAATTCAATTTTTTCAATTTTCTAAATTCAATTTTGTCAATTTAATAAATTCAATTTTTCAAGTTTTCAAAATTTAATTTTTCACGTTTTTTAAAGTTTTCAAAATCCAATTTTTCAAGTTTTTTCGAATTTCAAAATCAAAATTCTGTTTTTTCAGTCTTTTCAATTTTCAAAATTCAATTTTTCAAGCTTTTTCGAATGTTCAAAATTCAGTTTTGTCAATTTTTTCAATTTTCTAAATTCAAATTTTCAAGTCTTCAAAGTTCAATTTCGTCAATTTTCAATTTTTTCAATCTTTTCAATTTTCAAAATGCAGTTCTGTCAATTAGCAAATTTTATTTAAATTTCAATTTTTTGTATTCTCAATTTTAATTAAATAACAATCTTTTAAATTTTCAATTTTCAAAATTCAGTTTTGTCAATTTTCTCAATTTTTCTAATTTTCGAAATTCAATTTTTTCAATCTTTTCAATTTCCAGAATTCAATGTTTTCAATTTTTCTAATTTTCAAAATTCAATTTTTTAAATTTTCAATTTTAATTGAATTTCAATTTTTTTAATTTTCAATTTTAATAAAATTTCAATCTTTTCAATTATTAATTTTCAAAATTCAATTTTAAATTTCAATTAAAATAAATATAATAAAAATATAATATTTATAAAAAATAAATATAATTATTGGTTTTTGTCAATTTTCAAAATTCAATTTTGTCAATTTGCTATTTGAATTAAAATTCAATCTTTTCTTTGTTCAAAATTCATATTTTCAATTTTCAAAATTCAGTTTTGTCAATTTTTTCAATTTTCTAAATTCAATTTTGTCAATTTTTTCAATTTTCTACATTCAATTTTTCAAGTTGCCAAAATTCAATTTTTCAAGTTTTTTCGAATTTTCGAAATTCAGTTTTGTCAATTTTTTCAATTTTCTAAATTCAATTTTTCAAGTTTTCAAAGTTCAATTTTGTCCATTTGCAATTTTAATTGAAATTCAATCTTTTCTTTTTTCAAAATTCAATTTTTACAATCTTTTCAATTTTCAAAATTCAATTTTGTCAAAAGTGTTTTTAAAAAAAAATATTTTTTGTGGAAAAAAAAATTTGTGGAGTTGTCATTTCGAAGTGAGCCAAAGTGAAATATACAAAATTTCACCTTGGAGTTGTCAACTTGAAATGAGCCAAAATGAAATAATGTAAAATTATATTATGATGTCATTAATTTTGACGTAAGCCAAAGTAAAATATACAAAGCTTTACTTTAGAGTTGCAAATTTTAAAATAAGTAAACGTTAAATAATCAAAATTTTACTTTGAAATTGTTAACTTTACGTGAGCCAAAGTTAAATATGCAAAATTATACTTTGAAGTCGCGAATTTTGAAGAGAATTAAAGCAAAATATGCCAACTTTGAAGTCGTCAATTTTGAAGTGCGCCGAAATCACCTCGGTAAATTTCTTTTCGAAACCTGCCCCCATAAAACGGAAGATAAACTTGTCAGAAATCTGTGCTATCTACTCGAACATTTAGCGATCTTTTCAAATTCGCAGAAATGGAAGGATTTTAAAAAATAATGCCTAAACCAAAAAGTATGAAGAATGAAAACCGGAAAAACTTCAAATCTCCGAAATGAGTTAGAACTATGTAGAGAAAAAACACAGTCAAATAAATATGAGACGTTAAAGTTACACTACTTGCCAAGGAAGAAAAATTGACTGAGATCAACATTCTCGTTAGAGAAGAAAATTAATGTCAGTTGCACATCATCATCGGCCTTGGATGAGCATAACTCCAAATTAGATAAACTCGAGAAAAGAATTGAAGAATTAGACAGGGAACTCAGAAAAACATACGCAATAGTTACAGGATTTACTTCAAAAACCCAATTGAAAGAATTAATTCAATTGATGAATTAATTCATCGAAACAACTTTTGATCGTCAAACCCCTCTTCTTTCAGCTAATTATCAACAAGAGTATAATGATACGCATAACCTTGAGACGCTTAGATAAAACGTGTTACCTAGAATGGAAAGCAGGAGAAACTCCAAGACACTAAAATTTTCATTGATCCCGATCATATTCCACAGGATACGTCCAAACTATTTAAACTAAGTAAAAAATTACGATCAGAGGCGTCTAGATGGAAGGAGTCATCACTCTGCACAAATATAGATTACTAGAAATATTTCATTGTATCATAAATTTGACGGGATTTGGAAAGCAATATGCTTCTTATAGCCCAGGGTCATTGCCAAGTCAACTATCTTTTAATCCGAAATTTGACAAAATGCTGATATAATTCTTGAAGCAACTGCCACAAAAATTGGATACTATGCTTGACTGTTTTTTTTTAATCAGACCCTTTCACATGAAATTTTCCTCTTCACCTTTAACTTTGCAGTACACTGAAAGTAAAATAACTCATTTGATTTAGGCCCATGCAGGTTTTGTATGAGTAACCGTAGCATTAATTATAAGCAGATATGACTGTAGCACCACGCAAGAGATACGTGACACTACTATAATATTTGTATTGTAGAATATTACGCACAGAAAACGATCGTTTTTTTGTACTTGGCCAGAGACACTACCGTGTCTCTTGAACAAACGTCACGCGGCGCGGCGACTTTGCGGAGGGGATACCGACAAGGAACGAATGAGCTAAAACATGTACAGTTAGAATATATGAATCAAGGGATGAATAACTGTATACTAACAGGAATAGTGCAATGGGGTACTACTTTCATCGTGAAAAACAATAACAAAAAGTCACTCTTTCCAGTTAGTAGCATTAAAGTAAAATTCGTAAACTTTATGTATAATAATGATTTTACGCAACATATGCTCGGTAAGTGCCTGTACACCGGCATCCTATCAGGGTGGTGTAGGTGAGTAGGTCAGTAAGACTAATTACCAACCTATTAGGACGCCTGTAAACATGCATTCACGGTGCACGTGTTGCGTAACATATCTTATGTATCTAAGCGAAAGCGAACGATTAGACTCGGTAGATGGCGGAGGTACTTGAGTTTTCTTCGCGAGCTAAACCTCTAGTGGTTCTGCCATTTAGTTCGGTAATCCTTCACTTTCCGCCCGAGTTACAACAATTAGAGCACTCTTGGAAACTTAAATTATAATTAAAAACTTCTTTAGTATTAACATTGTATAAAATTATACTAACTATATTAAACGGTTAATTCATTAAAATTAAGAGATTAATCATAGCGATGAAACATATTATTAGTAATCAGTTAACCAAACTCACAAAATATTCCATGATATGCATTTTCGGGCACTTTGGATGTAACATTGCAGCCTTTGCCTGAGATGGACATCGTTCGTAATTTGTCACCGAATATTGTGCGGTACAATTCTCGTACAAAACCGTCGACATCATTTCTATGCATGTCTATCATGGACTCCACTCTATATGCAGGTAACCATATACCGGTTCCTGTTCCTATCTCGATCTAAAGAACATTTTGAAAATAATTAAAATTGTGTTATTTTTTATTTCTATTGAATATATAACTTTGTGCAACTTAAAAGTTGAACCAATCAAATTTGTTTAATCTGGATTTAGTATTTTTCGTTATAAAAACATGTAAAAATTATGCAATAAATAATGATTAAACTACGTATGATTCTATAATGTTTTCATAACATCATGATCGATACAAAAAATTTCTTCAATAAAATAAATATTTTTAAAATATCATTTCTACGATTATTTAACCTTTAACTCTAAACAATAATAATAGTGATTTAATAATAACGCTTTAATGCCTGACTTGGTTCAACAAACCTTTTTTACCGTCATTTTTTATAGAAAAATAGTGATAATATCTATAATTCACAATCACGAATAATTAATCATTTTCAATTTTTATATATATGAATGAAAATTAAAAATATTTCAAAGTTGAGGCATAATTTTACTTGAAAGTCTAGGCGTTAGAGATAATTCTTGATTATTAATATAGTGTCAACCGAGGTATGTGTAACAAAATGGAGAAATTATGACATCATTTGTAAATATATGTTAAAATTATAAATTAAGACAATCTAATACAGTCTCAATTAGATTTGCTCTTCATATTTTGTTCTAAATCTCATTTCATTATCACCAATATTATTTACAGAGTGTCACTGAAATAAGAAAAAATTTCCCGTATAACTCCCGCCTAATTTCACGTCTCCGCATTTGTTAGTATATTATACAAATGTAATATATACAAGGTTAGCAGGGTCGAAAAATGGACAAAAATTCAATTCAACGTAACTTAATGGATAATTCAATATATATTCATTATCTTTAAAATGAGGCTGAAGAATGATACGTTTTAAAATAAAAATGAAACAATGTCGGGATATTCAGGCGTGCAGCCAGTTGCCAGGTAGGAAAATAGCCAGGCTACCTTCAAACACAACCCAACAAAATGATAAAAAAATAATTTACGAAAAAGTCCACATTTCAAATGCCCTTTATAAGAAACCTGACATATGTACTTTGTGAGAAATTTCTATATGGGGGTTTTTCCAACTTTCCTTATATTTTGACAACAAACCCCACATTTTCATATCAACATTTTCAGTTCTATTTGGACTGCGACGGAACACAGTGTGCGAATTAGATTTATACCTACTTCGGGTTTACAAATATTATCACTATCGTCGTTGTGATAAAGTTGCGTGTATTAGTGTAAATAAGTGCAAGTGAGTGCTGATGATGGATGAGCTGGAGGCATACTGATAGACCAATGCTGAAGCGGTAAGTGGTAAGTAATTATAAGTTAATTATTAGGAATCGTCAATTTAAAGAAGTATTAATATAAAAATAATTTTAACAACATAAAACAATTAATATTTAAAAAAAAACTTTTTTCTGTTCTAGGTGAGTGATACATCTTTATCTAAGTCGCATTTGTACCCCGTATTCATCATCGTATACGGAATTTTTCAAGTTTCAACTAACCCCCCCCCCCTGAATCGCCCCCCTCATATACCTTCATATTCTGTCATACGTAGAACACATCTCTTTGCCTACCTAACCACCTAGCATCTGCTCCAATATCCCGACCTTTTTTCATGTAAAATCATTTTCATGTAAAAATGTTAACCACCAAGGAAGGTCTTCTTAACTGGTCCAAGGAAGGAGCAGTTAAGAAGATATACAAAAACTAAGCACTTTATATTCAACTGTAAAAAATGCTTTTAACGGAAATGCAATGAAATAGTTCATCGAATCTTTTTCTAGTGATTCTTCCTCCACTTAATAAGCGTGACCAAATACTGTGCTAGAACTTGGCACAAACGAATTTCATATTTTATGATAACTAAACGCTGGGGGTTCATTGGTTAGCCCAATCATATGATCTATTATAAGTCGAATGTCGTAAAAAAACTGAACACAATGCTTCGCAACGATTCCGAATGAATGAGTAAGGTTCGTGATTAGGATCTAATCACTAACTTAACACTTCATTTCCCAAACCGCTCGAAATCGTATACGTGTGAGCGGAGAAGGAGCGATGTCTTAGGAGAGGTATAGTCTCAAGAGAAATAAAGGGTTAATATAATAACGTCTTGTAAATATTGCACTCACTCGTCCTGAAGTACTGGGTACACTATCAGCAGCAGATGCATTTGCCTTCGCTTTATTCAATAAATCTGATAAGATCTTCATGTTAGCGGGATCAGAAATCAGTTGATAAAATTTGTTGCGCTCCTCTATCTCTGAAAAAAATCAGATTTGGTATGTGAGCAATAACTTGTTAATTCCTTTTTTGGTATTTGAGTAGATGACTCACCAACCGATATTCTATTCATCTTTACATATAACATAAATTAATATTTTCACTAATTTTTCAATGATAAAAAACAGGAAAAACAAAATCATCAAAAACATTATTTTACATGATTATACATATCATATGCCTTCTAGTACCTTTTTCATTATCACGTTTTCCCGATTTTTTTGTCACTGGCTCTTCAACGGATTCGGCGTCACTCTCATCATCTATAAAGGCAATATACATTATATTATAAAGAAAATACAAATAATCCATGTATTATATAATAAATATGCTTTCACTTTAAAACATTATTACATAAGCATTTTCCAAAATTTGCATTTCGAAACAACTACTCAACATTTTAATTTGCTATTAATCAGAGAACATAAATGGAATATAATAAATGAAACATTAACTGAATACTATTATATAACAAATGCATAATTGCAAAATAACTACAAAATATCTACATGGTAACTATAAGATAATTAAATAACTACGACACAGCTACAAAATAACTAGAATTTTAAAAACACCAAAAACAGGTTCAAACCACAACAATTGGCTACGTTTGAAACAAGAAAAACGGAACATAAAAAATGGCTAGTACAAAAAACTGCCTAAAATATCTATAACGCAAAAAACCATCTAAGGCAGCAAAATAAGTTAAAATATCTTAATGAACAAACACAAGCTAAAACATATTAAAACTCCTTGAAGGAACTGAAACAAAAAAATACACTAAAATTAATAAAACAAGAAAAACAGGCGAAAATAACTAAAAAAAAACAAAATCATGCTAAAACGAACAAAACAACAACAGCTGGCAAAAAACCATAAAATAATGATAAAAACGGAAGGAAACAAAACAATCTGGTAGAATCAACAAAAACTGGCTAAAATTAATAAAACAACAAATATTGGATAAAACAAAAAATTCAGTTGCATCTTTTAAAACATCAATAACAGGCTAACATGAGCTGATTAAGAAAAATGGACAAACGAGAAAAACACGCGACAATAAGTAAAACATTTTTGTTGATTTGGAATAAATGTAATACAAGAATGAAAACTAAGTAAAACAACAAAAATTACCTAAAATATTTGAAACTAGAAAATAGAAACTGAAATTAAAAAAGCAGTTTAAAACAGTAAAAAATAGTTCAAACACTAGAAACTGGCTAAAACAACAAAAACAAGTTGAAACAAGTACAATAACTAGCACAAAAAATAGGCTACAAACAAAAACAAACAAAAATAGGTTAAAACTAATGAAACATAATTAGGCTGAAACAACAAAGGCTGGCCAGAACAACAAAATCAGGCTAAAAAATAAACCAACTTAATAAACCAAAACAACAGAAGCAAACTAAAACAATACAAACTTGTTGAGACAACATAAACTGGATAAAAGAAGAAAAACAGACAAAACAAAAGTCCAGACTAAAACAATAAAACAAGCAAAATGAAAGAAGCAGACTAAAATATCAGAGACGGTTTAGAACATTTAATGCAACCAAAACTACGACAAAATAGCTTGAAATATACGATCACCTGTTCGTGCAGAACTTCGATCTGAGAGCGTATCATTATCGATCTGGACTGCATAATTGTAAGTTTTCATCTTTGGAAACACTGATGAATTGTCGACCTTATCTGGATTACCAAAAAATGTTTTTATTAATAACATTATCTAAGAAATTGAAGTAATATATCCACATCATGATATATTTTATGTCTATTAATACCTTTCTTGTTATCTTGTTTTGTCAGTTTTTCCTTCGGTAGCTCATCAGCAGATGTTGAGTCACTCTTGTCATCTGTAGGTATATCATTAATATGGATATATATTTTATTTCTAAATTTGATTAATTGACTAAGACCATAAACTGACAGAAATAATTTTAACAAAACTAACAAAAACGAGCTAGAACAACAAAGAGTACAACAAAAAAACAGCTAACATTAAAAATCATAAAAGCCAAAAAGGACTAAAACAATATTAACTGACTAAAATAACAAAAACAGACAAAAAAAACACTTCCTTAAAATAACTAAAGCTACAAAAAAATGCCAACAAAATTAAAACAACAAAAAAGGCCAAAACAATAAGTATTAAAACAATAAAACAAAAACATAACATAGAAACTTAAAATAAATGAGCTACAGCAAGCTAAAGCACCTAAACAAAACCGTAAAACTGGCTAAAACAAGAAAAACTGGACCCAAAAATAAAAACAATTTTCATCAGCTAAAATACATGACTGATTAAACGACAAAAACAGGCTACAATAACTGAAACAACAAAACCAAAATCACAAAAATAGACTAAAACCTATGTAAAGCACAGAAATATAAAATAACCTGTTTCTGCAGCACTTCCATCTGAAAGCTTCTGATTACCGATCTTAGTCGCATAACTGTTTGTTTTTTTCATTACGAATACCGAAGAATTGTCGTCTTTACCTGTATCATGAAAAAATATTTTCATTAAAAACGGATTATTGTTTCAAAAATTGATATAATATTTTTTACGTCGTGATAATTTATACGTCTATACCTTTCTTGTTATCACGTTTTGCAGTCAGTGTCTTCGGTAGCTCATCGGCAGATTTCGATTTACTCTCCTCATCTATATGTAAATTATTAATATAGATATGTATATATAATTATTTATTTTATGAACAAACAAATAGAATAACTTATTTAATATAATAATATTATAAAATATAATATCTAGGACATTCTGACTGAGAACAACAAAAATAGACCAAAACAACAAAAAATGGCAAAAATAGCGACGAGAAGTTAAAACAACTAATACAATAAAAATTGACAAAAAAAGAAACTGTATAATTACTAAAGCAGCAAAAACTGCCAAATCAACAGACTAAAACCACAATAAATGCCTAGATTCTAGGCATTTATTCTAGGTCCTAGAACAAAAAAAATTGCCTAAAATATCTAGAATAACAAAAACACGTTATATCTATGACAACAAAACAATCTAAATGAACAGAAACAGTCTAGAACAAGTAAAACTCGATCAAAAATGTCAAAACAACTAAAAATGTTAAGAAAACTAAGATCGGCTAAAACAATTAATACAACAAAAACATCCTCAAATTAAAGAACGCATGAAATATAAAATCACCTGTTCCTTTAGCACTTCGATCTGAGAGTGTGTCAGTATCTATCTTAGGTACGAAATTTTTAGTTTTTGTCGGTGGAAACACCGTAGAATGTCCGAAATTATCTATATGAATAAAAAATGTTTTTATTAGTAACAACAGAGCATATATATTATATACAAAATAGATTCAATATATTTTATATGCTGATACATTATGTGCCTACTAATACCTTTTTTATTATCACGTCTTGCGGGTTTCTTTTTCGGTGGCTCATCGATTGATTTTGAATCCATCTCTTCATCTATAAGTATATTATATAACTATTATTGACGAAAATAAAAATAATTAGTCTAGTATTATATGATAATAGCATTAAAAAGAATTTTAAGGTATGCTGTCATTAGTTTTTGCATGAAATTGTATTAATCGGAAATTGTATGCAAAAATATTACGAAAACAGTATATGATTAAATAATAAAAAAAAAAAATAATTCTTACTATCTGATTCGATTGCTGGAGAATGTTGGACTGCATTGTTATCAGCGATTTTCACTCCTTCGGCAGACCTATTTATAAATTATATAAGTCAGTAATTAACAAAATTAATTCAATAATAAACATGATTGTTGTAATAATAATTAAATTTGAAATAATAATTAAGTAAGCAAGTAATTAAGTAAGTTAAGTAAGTAATTTACATGTTCAACTCGTTGTTCTTTTCGTTGTCGAAAATGCTTCCACTGAAAAGTATTCTTTGATTACGTTTCCAATTTTCGTTCTCATAATCGAAGTAATTGATCTTTTTATCCGCAGTCAGCTTTCGTTTTTTGGCCGACAGTGTCTCTCCACAGGATTTGGATGTGATGATTCTTCCATTGCAGTCCACCTCAAGTGAATCCAAAAAACCTTTATCGTCTATTCCAATATGGACAAACACTTATTAAGCAAATCTTCGAAATAGTCAAGTTCCACCACTACATCTTCAATAGTCAATAATTGATAATTAACAGTCAATATATAAAAATTAATAACAACTCATCATATTCGTTAATAAATCATTGATACTTTTTAATCAATACTAAATTATCAATTCAAAATTGATTATTAATAATCAATTACATTTTTGTGTAACATTTAACACAACTATGAGTACAAATATTTAAGATTAAATGTAAATGGCACTTCGTATATAACATAATTTAGAAATATTACTCATTAGATATTAGTAAGTTCTTTTAGATGAAAATGTCTAAGTTTTGTAAATAAGTTAAAATCTTGTTAACTCCGCACAACCTCAAACTAAATGTCAAAATTTAAAAAAATCAAAAACAAACAATCAGAAAAAAAGAAAATCGCTAGATATTTTACGAAAAGCAATAAAATTCAATTATATCTTCATATGGTTTTACATTTATTTCTGAATTCAAAATATAATTAAATCTTTCTTTACAGAAACATTACCAATTGTCTTGCATTATTATATTTTAATTAATTTAAAATTTTTTTAAATTTAATTTGTCAGATATGTTTTGGACTTAAGTATTCTTAAAGAATAGAAGTAAATTTAATAAAAAAGACAATTATTAATTTATTAATTTAATTTATAATATGAAAAATGTGCTAAAATTTTTACCAGCTGTCAAAACAACGGTAACTGGGTACCATTGGTTGTCCAACCATTTCGCTCGAAGGTTTCCGCTCTTTTCAATTTTGACATTTTTGGTCTCCACGATACTCGTAGTTGGGGGCTCACAATCCAGCCACAGCACCAAAGAAAACTTCTTGTCCATTTTGCTCAGAAAAATTTGCTATGTGAGAAGAATTATAAGACGATTAGTCAACAAGCAACAAGTCATATACCTTTTCTGCTATATAATAAATGACGATCATTTGTTTTTTTTTGACAAACAAAATTTAAATATTGAAGTTGTTCGAAAATCGAAGCAATGCTTAGCTATTAAAAACATTAAAATGTTTTTTTGTATAAAAGAACGATGAATGTTGAAATTAATGTTTTTTCTATTGAAAAAATATGTTGAATAAAAATATTTATATTACATTGAATTTTTAAATAGCAATTTATATTATTTAAGATTATTAAGATCATAAGGAGAGAATATTAATGTAATATAAAATATTTTAATTCTGTCGATAAAACAATCATCATGCAGTATTCTTTATTAAAAAGTTACAAAATTGTACAATTTACTTCTCGATACTTCTAGTGTTAAAGACGAAAGCATCCAAATAGAAACAATGACGCAGCTTAAAACTTTTTAAAATGCTTATTAAAAATGACGCAGCTTAAACATTTATGTAAAATTTTAGAAATATAACAAAGATTTAGACGAAAAATAGGACGTTTCCAAAATCTGAATGGTAAAATACATATATATAATATAAAAATATAATATAATACAAAAAATTAATTCATTAATTAATAAAAAACTATAAAAATAATATTAACAAAAATATAATATAAAAAATTAACTTTTCTATTCTTCACTCAAGGTATCAGTATGTATCCATTTTAATACCTGTGTCTTTAAAGGGTTAAAAATCAAATTTTTATATCTAATTTCCGTATTTTATATATCCAAATTATTCAAGTACAAATGTACTCTGTTCTAAGATAATGAAATATTTTTACTTAGTATTTGATATACTGATTATCAGATATATTTTAGGTATATTTAAATTTTGTCCAGTCTTGTCTATATATAATTTTCCGAAGAAAGACATTTTTATAATAACAATTTTTTGTCAAATGATACAATTCAAAAATGAACATTTTTTCATTTAAAAATTATTGACAAATAATAACATTATTTAAATCATATAATCGATTTACACTTATTTATACTTACATAAATACTTCCACATGTTGTTATGTGCAGTTTTTTATCGAAATATGAAAATACACGTCGATTCTTCTGGTAGATTTTGTGCACCTGACTACGTTTCCACAATTCATCCAGTAATCCTTTTCAGCATGCCCAATCTTTCTGTAATGACGAGTCTTAATCGCCAGGAGTGATTGTAGATATGATGGAAAAAGTTATTCTTGACTATAAGTTGTGCGGCATCGACATTTACGGCAACTTTGCTCAATGATATGTACAAGTTCTCATGTAAAAGAGGAAAACAGAAAACAGTTTAGTTAAGAACGATTGATTAGATCTATATTGAAAAATTGCAGTTTTCAAACTATAACTTTTACATTTGGAATTATTTGACAAAATTTAATATTCATTTTTAGCATTCTATTATAAAATTAAGTATTTATAATTAAAAATTTATATCTTGCGAAAAGAAAAAACTGAATTACTGAAAATATTTGTAAGTTATAAAGACTTTTTTTTTTAATTATGTATTTTCAGATTATAAACAGCTATTATTTATTCGATTTCATTTTACTTTTTTTATTATGTTTTTGTATTATAAATTCAGTTTGAAAAAGTAAAAAACAATGTTCTATTTGAAAAAATGAAATAATTTTATTTAATTTTATATATTATAGTTTAATACTCAAGTTTTTTATCAAAACTTCCGAGAAAATTTAAATAATTCTTTTTCGATTTAAAAAAAAACAAATGACAATAGTTAGTAAAAAAATACGATCAATTGTTTTTTGTGACAGAAAAAGAAAAAAAGAGATAATTTAGATTGTATCTTTTCGTACATTTAAGTGCCTTTTTACTAAAAATTGTATTCATTAATTAAGTTATATTACCGAATAAATAAATTAACATTAGTCAATCATATAAGTTTCAAAATGAAACGAAGAAAGAAGTTTCATGAATATTCGCGATCATCGCAATATCGTATTTTAAAGACTTTCACCGATGCAAAATCAAATTCGAGTTCAAGTGATACGTCTGATGACGGTAAATTATATTATTAATTTGATTTTTATAAATATTCAATTTAACTGCGTATTTCTTTTATAAATATTAATTTTAAAAATATTTCGATTGCAGACTCAACTGCTTCCAGCTCATCTGCGAGTTTAATTCATCAGTCGAATATTGAAAGAATACAAGATGATAACAAGTAAATACTTAATAAATAATAGATTTTTAAAATTCTCTTTAAATGAGTGCAGCAATTAAAGTATTTACGATTATGACATAATGTACAATCGAAATGTTTGTTAAGATACTATATGAGCGAGATCGATTTCATAAGAATTTGTCGATACAAAATATTGATTAATACAGTAAAAATCACTTAACGTAACCTCTCAACATAAATACCGCAAGATTTAGATGTGACGTAACCATCTGTTATAAATTATATTCAAAGATTTCTTACAAAAATGTTTCGGAACACTTCACGGCTGACTATTTTGCTGATCTTCATCATGATTTCCCGTATATCATTCCACTTGTGTTGCCAGTTCAGTTTTTCCAAATACTTCAAAAAACGCATCATTGTGTTATCGCGCTGTTCACTATTTCTCGTCTTCTTCCTCGTAAGACGTGAACAATTACTGGAACCGCCGGCTAGCCCTTTACTGGAAATGTATTAGTGTTAACAACATATTTAATTTATTTTATCATATTTACTCAGTCTTATATAAATATATATTA
Organism: Gryon sp. ZL-2020; assembly: GCA_022817425.1. Lineage (NCBI taxonomy): Eukaryota > Metazoa > Arthropoda > Insecta > Hymenoptera > Scelionidae > Gryon > Gryon sp. ZL-2020. Next base: position 6,211 of record JABFPJ010000914.1, on the reverse strand, counting down.
TATAATTTATAATAACTCAAAAAATAATTCTAAGAAATTAATTATTTAAATGATTTCAAACTATTTTTAATTAAAAATACCACATTCATAATTGCACCATGCATTAATTTAAGCATTTTTGTGTATTATAAAAACAACTTAATACTTTATAAAACTCTATCAAACAGAAAGCAACAAATAACAATATTAACAAAAGATTTATTACATTAACTGCAACTAATTAAGTTTTTCAATCATTTTATCTTATATCATTTTTCTCTTTAATTGCTGGGAAATCTAATATTTACAAAAAATAAAAAAAAATCCGGAAAAAAGAAACTTAACAACACAATAAAACTAGAAGGGTTGAACCGCCAAATTACCAAAAACCTTACTTTTAATGAAGTCTAATTATTTAATCAAGCAAGCAACTGAAAGTTCATTGTTTTGTTACTATAGTTATGTACATGAAATTAATGTATTCATATTTTGGAAGTTAAAATATTGATTTGCTTTCAAAAAAACTAACGTCTATAAAATTATATCGACTTTAGGCCGGTCCTGCTAGTGTTAGTCAAGTATTAAAACAAAGCCAAAAAAGGAAAAAACAACAACAATCGCTAATTTCGTTCGAGACTTACTGGTTCTTATTACCATCCAGCAAAGGGTTGTTAGATTTGTTGCTAATTTCCGGTATTCGCGTGAAAACCAAATCCAGTTTCATGCGTTTGCATTCGGGACCTGATGTAGAAATCGTGAGTTCGGGTCGCTTCACCGATGTCGTTTCCATATTTACAGGTTGATTGTACATCGATATAATACTGACACTGAGGGTTGAAGATAAACTTACGATCGGCGATTCAGTCGATCGATTTGTGGGTCCTGAATAAACGCATCTGGCGATTTCCGGCGAAAAGCCGATCATTATTGAAGCAGCTGGTTGACGAAATAAAATGTCAAGAATTCGTAGTAGAAGTTGATCTATTGCACTTTTGTTTTTCACGGGCTGTAAAATTAAACATTATTTCAATTAATAAATGTATTGTACTTTTTTCAATTATATTCATCATTTAATATAAATACTTTTTGAAGAAGCCATTTTTCGAGTTATTGGTCGCTTATTGACAACAGTTTCATGAGTACCAAGGGATTCTTAAGCTCTCGTCCTTGCCTTGCGATCACTTCCGGTGCTTTAGTAGCCTGAAGTGATGCACCGAGTCTCTGCATCATCGTCATCATCGAATTGTTGGTCATCGAATTGGCGTTTGACGTTTCTGTCAACAGTGAATTCACTTCAGTCGAGTCCAACGGATTTGCCGGATCTTTGCTGGTGTCCAAAGCGTAAGCCTGATTCATGTTCTGGTCGTTAGGTTCCGGTTCGATTTCATTTTTCACTTCAACTCCACTCAACTGATCTTTTATCGGCTCTATCGTCACTTCCGGGTCTTCTTGCAGTGGGTCTTTTTCCATCTTGACTGTCGAGATGTTCATCTCTTCGTTCGAAGACGTTTGCTCGACATCGCACGTCACATCAACTTCCTTTGTCTTTTGAAATCAAAATGAAAATTTTTATAGATATTAATAGCAACATAAAATAAATGTATAGTGTTTCATTATATTTAAACTATTTAATTTAATCAACAATCGTCGGCGGAATTAGATTTTAAATATATCATGTTTTTTCTATAATTGACAATTTACACTAATTTTAAATGAAAATTAAGCCGCACAAAAAACTATCATTCTTTTGTACTTGGCCAGAGACAATACCGTGTCTCTTGAACATTTTCATATTACATTTTTCATATCACATTGAATTCATTTATTAATCATAATTTATATATAATAAAAGGTCTAATCAATTAAACGAAAGATTGCATAGTCAGTTAACTAATCTAATCCAAAAAATGAAACCCAAATGTAAGGCAATAACATTTTGAATGAATAAAAAATTATTGATAGCAATTTAATCAATTAACTGTTGTATAAAGAGCAACATTAAATTAATTTCTTATTAAGATTTGAAAAAAATATAAATGATACAATTTTTCAGGCATATATATTTAATCTATTCGATTTAATTATTTTTATAATAATTATACAGTGTTCCCGAGAATATTCCGCCTCCAATTGACAATGAAGTGCATTTGATTATAGATGATGAATTGGAAATGCCTCAAGGTAAAAATTTAATTCTGAAACATGTTATATTTTTTGAAAAATAAAAATTGAAACCAAGATTTAACTGTTTTTATTTATAAAACCCTCTTATGTTAGTTTTCGATCTATCATGAATACGATTCATTTATTAAATGTTTTTTTAAATATGTTTAATATTTTCTATTGAGAATGATTTTTCATCAATCTTTTTAACGGTTAATCCGGCCAGACAATAGTTAATAGTTAAGCGAGTCCACAGAAAAGATTAAATATGAAACAATATTTTTAATGTAAAACTGATATTAAAGACATTCAAAAAAAACATAACAAAAATTGTTTCTAAAACTCTCAAATTACAATTATAAAATAACTAGTTATCACATATTAATCTTATTGCAATTATTCTTGTAATCGTCACACCTAATTTTTGTCTTAAATTATGCATTGAAAACATTCTTATATCAATTATTGCATTTTCACAGTTTTATGAGTAAGAATTTCGGTGCATTTTTGCCTTTTATATAAAAGTTATTAACGTTTTCCATTGAATTTAGTTATGCTTGAATTTTTTGGACTTAGCTGACTATTAGGTGTCATTTTATATATTTAATGTTTATGTCTTTACAAGTAAATATTCAAAAGCGCTATAAATTGATATTAATGCCCATAATACTTCAATGAACAAAGTCGATGAATGCCATATTATAGTTATTTCCAATTGCAAACTTATTACATATTTAATTTTAAATTGAGATTAGACATTGAATTCCATGTAGTTTGAAAAGGGTTAAAAAGTAATTTATTTTCCATCTTTGCTATTGAAATACCTAGATATTTTATAGATAAAATTTAGAAATATTTGTTGTATAAATAATTTGTTTTTAATTTAGTATGAATATTTTTGGTAAAATTCTGTAATTTCGAAATTAGATCAAAATGTCAATAGAAGAGATGAAGAGAGTGAGGAAGAAAACAGTTCATTATCGTCTGATTCAAGTGATAGTGAGAGTGACGATTCAGGTACTGACGTTGATTTTGATGTCAATGATTTGCAAGATGAAACGTTGAAGAAGAAGCTGTATAAAGATGCTGGTCTCACGGTTGCAGAAAGTGTTATTGCAATTTCGACTTTTATTGCGCGTCATAAGTTAGCAGGTACTGTTGTAAAAGATCTTCTTGAACTGATATATGTACACTGTCCGAGACCTAATCTCTGTAAAAGGACGTTGTACCATTTTACAAAAGTTTCATCAGCGTTCAATAGTCCGTCGGAGCGGGTATACTTTTGTTCAAACTGCACTCAGAACTTAGTGGATGCTGACGACGAATGCCAGAGATGCGAAAATTCGAAGACGTTGTTTTTTTTGAAAATGCCGATCATTCCGCAAGTTCGAAGGATGTTCAAGAGGCCAGAATTTGTGCAAAATTTAACGCATCGATTCACCAGGGTCAAACAAGGTGACGAAAATCTAGAAGACATTTACGATGGTGAAGTGTACAAAACATTAAGCGAACCTGGTAGAATTCTTGCGGAGCCGAGGAATATATCATTGATGTGGAATACAGATGGCGTTAGAATTTTTAAATCTAGCAATTACAATATCTGGCCATTTTATTTTGTTATTAATGAGCTACCTTTCAATGTAAGAAAGAAAAAAGAGAACGTCATTTTAGCGGGTTTATGGTTCGGATCTGAAAAACCCAAATCCAATTTATTTATGGAAAGTTTTATTGACGAATTGACGCAAGTTTATAACGGTTTTGAAGTTAAAATCGAGGGCGTTAGTCAGAAGGTCAAAGGCATTGTTTTATGTGGGACATGTGACTTACCGGCAAAAGCGACTTTCTTTAACATGAAACAATTTAATGGAGAATTTGGTTGTGCTAAATGTAAGGCGGAAGGACAAACTATGGATCATACGCGAGTTTTTCCGAACGCAGATATTATCGAGTTACGTACCACAGCTGAAACAAACCAACATGCTTATATTGCTGTGAATGTTACCAGAAAACCAGAAGTCGGCATTAAAGGTCCAACGGTGCTTGCTTCTTTTGTGCATGATTTTATCGTAACTACCGTAGTAGATGAACTACATTGCGTTTATTTGGGGGTAACAAAGTATCTAATAGAGTTGTGGTTTGATCGAAAACAACACAGCCAACTCTGGTCAATTTCCAATTCAGTTCAAATTGTTAATGAAAGATTGCGTCAATTAATGCCACCCGGATTCGTTAAACGACTACCACGCGATATAACAGATTACAAGTACTGGAAAGGACTGGAGTATAAATTATGGCTTTTAGTTTATTCAATACCGATTTTGATTGATTTACTCGAAATGCGATATTTAGAACACCACAAAATGTTAGTTATGGCGATTTACATTCTGAATCAAACTAGTATTTCTCCTCACGATTTACAACTGGCGTCAAATTTACTTGTGACATACGTTAAACAGTTCCAAGAATTATACGGTATAAGAAGGATGTTACCAAACGTGCATCAATTATTACACATTGCAGAAAATGTAAAGAATTTCGGTCCATTGTATGTAACATCGTGTTGCATCTTCGAAGATTTGAATGGTCAGTTGAGAAATTTAGTGCATGGAACTCGTTATGCCCATTTACAAATTATGTCAGCAGCTTCTTCGTTTATTGGCTTTAGTAGCTTCAAACTGAAATATCTAGATCGGGGAAATGATGTATTTACATTTTGCGATAAAATACTTAAGCCGAATTGTAGGCGAAAACTGAATTTCATAAGCCAATCTATGTACTCAATTGGAATTTTGAAAGCTGATAAAACAATTCTCAACTCCTTGAAAGATCTTTTGCGAACGAACAACATTTCATATAATCAAGTCCTCTTTTTCGAAAATTTATTAAAAGATGGCATAGTTTATCGATCAACGTCTTATAAAAGAAACCTTAAGACTAATTCTACATGCATTCAATTTTTAAAAGACGATGAGATGATGTTTGGTTCGGTACAATCATTTATCAAAGTTGTAGAATGCGTTTGCGAAGACACTTGTATAAACTCGAATCAGTGCCGTGTACGATACTATGCAATAGTTAAAAGATTGAGATATTTGGAATTCCACATTCCTTCTCTTGGAAATCTTCACTTAAAATCATTTTTTCAGTGTATAGAAACAGACGAATTGGTACTTTTAGATCTTACAAACGATTTTTCCATTTGCTTTCGCGTTAAAATTCAAAACTCCGATTATGACTTTGTCATTCAGTCAACAAAAATTATTAGTGTTGAATGAATTATTCTTCTGGCTTGATTTACGTTAAAAGATGTATAAATTCATTTATTCTTCAAAAGAACAATTTTTCAAGAAAAATAATTTACGTTAATTTATTATAGTTATTTTAGTTTAATTCTATATAATATAATTTCGAATGTAGTGCGTATTTAATTAATTCATTATATTTATAATTACTTGATGAAATTTGGCTTTTACGTGTGATTGTTTCAATCACTTATTAAAAACTTATTTTGTTAGATGTTTATACACATTTTAAAACACCGATATTATTTATGGTTAAATCCATTAAATTATAAAATTAATTGATAATAATATTATCCGATAAATAATTAATGTTGTAACTAGTTAAAGCTTGTTTTTCAATATATAACATGTGTAAATATTAAAAAATCAAATTGTACTTGTTGAAATTTCCTTGTAAAAAATGTTACCTCTTTAATATTATAAAAAAGTAATATTTATTCGAATTAGATACTTGCGTAACTTGATTTTATGTGAAATGACTTATATCTGTATAATTAGAATACATTTTAATGTTACGTATTTGATTTTTCTTATTTGTAATTTAAAATAAAAGACAAATTGGTTTAACACAAAATATTACTTGTCTTTTATTAAATATATAAAATATAAATAACCCGGAATATTTCTGGGAACCACTACTTTTAATCAAATAAAAACTTTACCGCCCAATAACAACTCATATTGGCATTCAGGTCCCAAAACTTCAGACCGTAGCCACCTAACCCACAAAAAAAAAAAAAAAAAAAACTTAAATCGTCATTTTTTGT
>JABFPJ010000913.1:0-31362 GCA_022817425.1 Gryon sp. ZL-2020 | reverse complement strand
ATTCCCTACCACCATCATACACACCCCGGGCCAGCTTGTATTTGAATAACGGATTTTCAAAATCTCGTTTCGTACGTCGAATTGCAAGGGGATGCGCGCACGTGCACTCTCGCTACTTGGACGCGCGTGTGCCATCTTACTTCTGCATGTACGTATATTCGGATCATCGGCATACCAGTTGGACTCGTCGAAATAACTTGTTCTCGCATCAAGGGACAGATTGTCCGCGACAACTCGATTCACGTTAGTCGATTGATTCTCATTCGGTGGGCTACACAATGCCGATTCAACTCTGAATGCCGCATGATTCTTCCGCGTTTTCAGAGAGTTCTTTTATTATGATTTCATTATTATTACGTAATTAGGGGTTTGACATTTTATAGAGTGCTATTTTTTTTCTCCATTTTCCAGTAAATTTAAACAGAAAATTGCTTCATTTTAGATATTTTTAAGGAAATTATTAAAAAAACGAAAAATTAAAAAAGGACATTTATTATTAATGTAAAAAAATAATTAAATAAATTTATTTATACTGTATTAAAAATTGTTTAATTTTCAAACTTATTTACTTGAAAACTTGATGAAAATCGAACTTTAATTTTGAAGCACATTTACTTAAATATTAAATTCTATCTTAAAAATAAATTTATTTATATTAACATTAAGGAAAAATAGAAAAAAAATACAAAAAATATATTTGAAAAAAGTGAAAAGCTGTGGAAACTTTTGCAATGAAAATAATAACAATTAAGATCGGTTTTTATTCTAAATAAAACAACTAAGACCAGTACACCCGACCTCATTTATACGAACAATACCAGCAGAACAAAAAATTGTTCAATCTCAGTAAACGTTTATGCGAGCGGCCATTAAAGACGAAAATTTAATGACAGATTGCATTCAATTATTATGAAAGACTATGAATTTGAATTTTGCAATCGGTAAAGGTTATTCGCATAATAAACCGTACCGAGAATGAGGATCTGCGTGGCCTGCTTTGAACTCGTCATTTATTTTTTCTCGAATTCCATAAATTAGCATACATAGTGGCAAACACTTTTTTCGCGCTTTTTTGCCAAACAGGATACAATAAGCTAGAAAACTTTGACGCGATCTTCCTCGATCTTTTATTATTTTTATTTGTTACTTCTTTTTCGCCTCATTTTTTGTTCTCTTCTTCATTTTTTTCTCGACACATTTTTTTGCCAACCACTGCACATGAACGTATTTGTGCACTAAGTAGGGATTCAATGAGACTTTTTGCCCGACGCGTCTCTCTTCCACGTAGTTATGCAGACCTCGAAGCATAATTAGTACTTGTTCGCAAATGCTTCGTTAAGTTATAGGAGAGGAGGCACGTATCTACACCTACGCGATTATTCCATCACGAATAAGTCTTAGGAACGTCCTATCTATCTCCTTTTAGTAATAGAAGTCCAGCGGTTTGTAATTGTTAAATTAGTATTTTGGATTGAAAAAGCTCTCGACGAGTAATGGAGCGATACTTAGAGAGAATTGTGCAAAAATTGCCGACAAAATTTATCAGAGGATGGTGGATAACTAATGGGTTGCATGCATGGAAATTAATTTCGCATCCAAATTTGAAATTGCGATGATTATTAATTACTATTCGGTTATGGTGTATCACGATGGAAACTATATTTTGAAAATATATCTATAACTTTTTGCCACTTAAATATATGTAAGAATCTATTTTGAATATATTTTTATAAATTCAAATATATATTCACATATATTTTCAAACAAATTTTTACGTATTTATTTTTAAAGAAATATATGTAAATATATATTTGTTCCCCGAAAAGTGGAATGAAAATTGCACTTTCTCTCCCTAGGGAGGGAAAGTCGTTTAAGGTATGAAACTACTTTGCCACCCTCGGGCGACAAAGTACCACTTTCTTCTCACTTTTAAGGGAGGACAACATGTGTTTTCGATGCATGTGTGAGAAAAAATATATTTTTCATTTCAATTTTGTATTGTGAGATATTGTATATAAAACGTATATCGAGGCTTCCCGGAAGTTCCGCATCATAGGCAGATCGATTTTTTATCCGGCCAGTTTTTGTGCGAGAAATTAAAATTGTGTTTCCATGCAAAGACCAAATTTTACACGTCAGATCGGTTTAATGATAAATGATGCCCGAAGCCGCAGTCGCTATCTATAGCGAGTTAATGAATTAACATTCCGCTTAATCCAGTTCCACGAAGAAACACGCTTAACTTTGTGGCAAAATTTTGACATGTAATTTGATAATTATTCAAAACGATTAATCATGAGCATAATTAAAAATTAAATGAAATAAACTGAGTACTCGCAGAAAAATGAGTTAAACTTATCGCCATTTTCGGTTTCTTTTATTACTTTATGTTAAGTTCGTTGACTTGGGTAACATTTTTTCGGATTATTTCAGTTTTTCGATTTTTAAAAACATATTTATCTGCTGCAATAATATTAGCGAAAATCTGCGAAACAAGCTTGTACAAATGTCTGGCAGAAACGAAGGCGATCGGTCCTTGAGCCAGATTTGGCGAAACGCGAAACTGAGAAAAGAAAGAAAAAAAAAAAAGACGAGGCAGGACGGACGCGCATAAGCATAAGGAGGGGCTTAAATAAAGCGAACCAAGGGAATTCCACGAAATACAGAAAAATCCGAGCGTGGCCTTTCCATAATGAGATAAAGTTGCTCGCTCGATTAACATTGCCTCTCTTGGCTCGGGTTATATGTGCAGCACAAAACGATGAACGCAAGGAATAATATCGATATTTTTTAAATCGTCGCACTCCGATTCCACGTAAATCGCCTCGTGATAATAATGCCATGATTTAAGGTGTCTCCGACGACGATTTCGATGCGTGTATGTTATTGACTGGTAATTGTTGGGTTTCATGCGGTTTTTCAGCAAAATTTCTTAAAACGCCAAAAAAGGCAACTTTTCATGCTTGTAAATAATCTGAAAGCCGATTTATTCGGGTGTTGCAAGTAACAACGAATTCGGGCACAATTTGGAAAATTACATGCAAGATTATGCATGGAAATTGAATTTTAACCGATTATCGCCAATTTTGTGTTATTGCGTGCAACTTTGTGGAGTTAAATATTCTCTTGCCACTGGAATGCGTAATCAGATGCATCTAAAACCTGTCATCGATTTGTTTTTTCTGTTCATTTTTATTTTTTGTTTAGTTATTATACGAAGAAAACAATCTCAAAAAAAGATAAAATGGGAAAAGATTCAGAAAAGGTTTCTGAATGGGGGGGAAAAAGAGTTGTCTAGCATAATTACAAGGATCGATGCGAATAGACGATCGGTCCTAGGGTCCGGTTCGCGGAAGCGGACAATACGAAGGATTAAAATACGAAGAAACCCTTAGAGATAACTCGTTTGAGACAAAACGACCGCGCGGGATCTCGCAAAATCACGAAAAATTTCATTTTGCGCATTGTTTTCCTTAAAAGGACATAAAGGATGAAAGATATAACCGAGCGGTTTAAGTAAATGATGTATTAACATACAACTTTTTTATTTTGTCTACATTTAAGTTGAAGGTATATGTAATATAGAAACAAGATTCCGCAGTGATAATAAAAAGATTCTTTCATAATTACTTAACACGTACATTTTGATTGAGAATTTTAATTCGCGTAAGAATTAGGAATAATAGTCGCATATATAATTTTGGTCTGAAAGCTTCTTTTACGCAATTACCAAACTGGCAATTTGTTGTCGAGCACAAAAAACGCGCAAGTTCATCGACTCTGGCGAATCTCAAAAAATCCATCAGGTTTGAGATTACGGGCGCGTCTTCAGATATCCTTCTTAAAGGGGTTTTGGCCTCGGAAAAAGGATTGGGTAGGATCTTCTCTCGCTCTGCAGAAGAACAGGCTCTCGGAATGACGAATCGTTTCTATTAAAATATTTTTTTTTCTCAACGGCCCAAACGAAATGGGCAATATGGGTAGAGCCGCGAACTGTGGGGATTTATTTACATATTTTCAATCTGGATTAAGAGGTATAGTTGGAGGACAAGAGCGCCCTCCCGCGGCGCAGTCTCATTGCAGAGCAACGGCGCGCACACAACGGATTATTTATCCAAAAGTCATATATCGTCGCTGACTTTGCAAAATCGCGTCTACGTTCGTTAATAACGATATTAGAAACGAGCAACAAAATAACGAGCTCGCCGATCGCGAACAGACTGCTCATTATTTCGCTCGGGCATATGTTTTCACGTGCCGATATATAAGTATGAAAAATTGCCAGATATGTAATACATGCGTTATATATATTGCATGTGCAGTAATATATATGTAATTTCTGCATTACGTATTTCAAGTGGAAACTGTATTTAATTTTAAGTTTTATTCGTTTCCTGCACGATGGAAAGTATATTATTAAAAAATTATGCAAAAATATATTTTTGAACAAATACATTTGAATATATTAAAAATATTTGAAAATTGAAATTGAATATTAAAATTTAAAAAATTTCAATAATTCTTTTGCCGAGATATATTTTATATCTACTTTATACCCACACATACGCAAAATTTTATTTACTTCTTGATATATTTAATATATTTTGTTGTGCCAGGGTTTTAAGATAAAAAAATAAATTTGTGGATTAATATTCTACTTGAAATAAAATAAAATAAAAGAAAAAGAAACTTTTTTCTTTAAAAAGTTTACTGTTATTATGATGATTTTGATAATAATGTCGACGGGGTTATTTTCGAATTTGAAAAATGATCGGCGGAGTTTTAAAATCGAGCAAACCCACTCCATTGAAGTCGCGGACTGCAGAGTGATAAATGATTTTTCAAAAAGCAACGTCCGAGATGACCGATCCTCAAATGCCGAGTGTTTCATTACGAAATTAATACCTTTGGTTTGTGAACAAGTGTTTGAAAAAGTTGGTATCAACTTCAATAATGGATGGAAGAATGTCCTTTGTTTGTTTAAAAAGAAACCTGATGCTAAGGTTTATTTTATTTTCTTTTAATGATGAGAAATTTTACAGAATCAAAGTTTCTCATGGCTTAGCATCGAACAATTTAAATGATGATTTAAAATTTTACATTTTTGTTACGGATTTCCTTAAAGATTCTCATTTATATAATTTTTCGTTAATGTAATTTTTTTATTTTTATTTTAAAAAATAAATGCATTAACTTTTTAAATAAAATGTACTTTTTAAATTAAAAATTTGTTATTTTGCTCATAATTTTATTCAAATATCAAATTGGTTAGCGCGATAATCACAATGATCCTTCGATCGATCAACTTAATCGATGTCTATTTACACTGAGGAGATTTTGCAAATCCTTTTGCCCCTGCACCCGCGCAAATATCATAGTCAATTTGAATTTTTAAATCTCGTAATAAAGACTACTACAAAACAAATGAATGATGAGTGACGCAGGTGGGGCAAAATAGAAGAATAACGTCCGAAAGAGAGCAAAAATGAAAGAGTTAGAGAAGTCGATGGGTACGAGAAGAGCAAAAGCCCGGTGGTGCGAGTGGGACAAACAGCGCCGGAGCTCCTCGAGTGATTAATGGAGTCTTCTCGACGAGCGAGAGCTCGGATGGATAAGATCTCTGATGGAATTCTCGCAGCTTTTATATTGGATTTCTTTTAAATTCGTTACTTTATCCGGCACTATGTTAATAGCGCTCGATATGAGAGCTCGCGGTTAAGAGGAGTTCATTTATCATTCGTGTTGCTCACGGCGCGCAGCCTCCAAGCCACGGCGCGACGTACATTAGGCGCGATTCACACGTTCGGGCTTACCCCGGGCTTTTTTTCGGCGCCAATGTCTTACCGGACTCCTCAAGTGCTGCCAATTTTAATATTAACTTAACCGACGTAACCGATCAATTTAAACAAGTAAAATATATTTACTTTTCCTTACTAGCTGAAAATTAAATTATTTAAAAAATACAATTTAAATTCTTAAGTTTTTATGTGAATTTTGAAAAACATTTTATCATTTATTATTATTATATTTAAACGTTAAAATAAGAATTTTAAAAAAATATGACACATTTTTGTGTTCAATTAAAACAAATTTTCGTCTACAAAAATGTAGACTACTTAATTTGCCGAGTTTACTTAGCGATGACTATTCCGTTGCTCGTTTTAAAAAGTGCTGTCTAATGCAGGGTCGGATTTTTCAAAACTATTCCTCATATTCTTGCATCATTTCGAAGATTACTCGTCAATTTTTTTTTCTTTTCATCATATTAATATTTAAATTATTGAAAAAAGAAGAAAATAAGGTATCAGTGGAAAGTATATGTATATTGTTGAAAAGAAACAAAAGTCGCGTTTTGTAAATTGAAATTCCATCTTTGGAAGATTAATATTTGAATTTCAAATACGCGTGTTTCGTATTTGGTGAATGCTCGATACGTTGAATTTATCAGTTCATCGTATTTGTCAATATATATATGTATATATATATGATTTCAAACCAATTGATTCGTGTACTTTTTTTTCTTTTTTTTACATCAAGGATGGTGTCTCGGGACTTTCAAGTTTTTGACCAATTTCCTAATACGACGTGGCACCTTGAAACAGATCGAATGGGTAAATAAAAAATCGATCAATCGTGATAAGAGAAAATGCGGCGAAAGTTTTGTCGAGATTAGAGAAATCAAAATGTTATACGTTATATGTGTCGAGAATGTCTTGCGTTCATCGAGTGTTTAGATGATTATCATGCAGGAAGTGCTCAGTTAGTTATAATCATTATTATTTTGTCATTCAATTAACTTACACTTAATAACTTTTTTCGTTAAAAAAAACCATAATATCAATTTTATTTTACCAGTTTCAAACTTATCTAACCGTTCAGTAGATCAACTAAACTAATGAGTTTGTACAAATAACGGCTCCGGTAAAAAAAGTTCCAGGTTTGATCAGACCTGGAAATTGTCTTTTTCTAAAAAAAATGTATGTTTTTTTTATTTTATCTGAATGTCTGATTCTATAAGATTTGACAAAATTTTATAAAAATCGATTTATTTATATGTCTATTCAGACCTAAAAAACTTTATAAAATGTTGTGTTTTATTTTTTATTTATTCAATTTAGATGAAGTTTTATTTTATCACAGCATTCAAAATTTAAAAAAATTCATGTCTGATTTTGCACATTTTTTTGAAATTTTGCCTCAATCTGATCAGACATGAAAATAAATCTATTTTTATAAAAATTTGTCTGATCATATAAAATCCGACATAATTCAAATAAAATTTTATAAAAACGTTCATATTTTCATACAATCACGTTTATTATTTCACATTTGTATTAATGGTAAATGTAAAAGTATCATAAAATGGTATTAAGATTCAATTTTGCGTCGTTAAAAGTTGCGAATAACTAATTAATACCGTGCAGTGAACAATGGCCTCATACACGATTTGATTAAGCAGTCGGAATAAATATCTACCTAACATTGAACAATTTTAATAGTTCCGGTTCTAATAAAATTTTTATCGCGATTGACATGAAGGCTAAAAATGGCGAGTGCAAAAGACAATGGAACAAACGAAAAAGGCGCGAAACTTGGCGGTTGTGTGACAGTGGCGCGATTGCGAAGGTGGGACACGTGCGTGGCACGTCTTTCAAATAAATAATCAACGTAGCTCGTGGAAAATCTGAGCGTACAAAACCAGACGCGCCGGGTTTTAGTGCACATACAAGTGCGTAATATGGAGGACACGATTGACACGCCAATGCCATAATTATGACCAATCGCCTTTACGGAACAAAACTCCCCAACAAACGTGACAGACCGCATCAGAATGTCGCCAAACGCATTCGTAATCAAACACGCGCATTTCAGCTTTCGATCAACCAAAGAAGTTCTTCGTTTTTTCATTTTGTCTTTGTTTTCTTATCGCTTTTCTGCGATGCAATTCAGTGCATTAACACATTGACTTGGGTGTTAAACCGCAGGAAATAGAATTCACATTTCGAAGCGCCGAAAATACGCGCGGAAAATGGTTTCCTCGAAACGTCGGCATTTTTGCTCAACGTTGAGAGAGAGAGAGAGAAAAAAAAGTGTAAGACTCGCAGAGTCGATGCTTTTTGAAATACTATTTTTAAAGTCACTCATGCAACGATGCAACTCGCGGTTATTAAAAATGAAATTCAGTTAGACTTCGAGGAATATGCTACGTTACTTTCAGTTTTTAGGGTGTTGTGAAATCTTGTTCTTATTTTGAAGTAAAAGAACACAAAGATGAAAAAAAAGGACGGAGATTTTGATTTGAGATACACAAAGAATTCTGGAAAGAGTTTTGGACGTTTGACGAAAAACCGACCGCATTTTCATAATGACTTTAACCTGGAAACATCAAAGTTAAAAATGACGACGGATTGTTTGTCACGGTCTGACGAGTCGTAAAAAACGTTGAAACTTTTCCGTGTTTGGTCCAGTTTTTGAACTGTTATGATTAATAATGTCGCATTTCGAAACAAGTCGAGAAATGTATGTGTCGCAATGCTCTTTTGTAGGCATAAAGTCGGCAATGACAAACAAATTTTGACAAAAATTTTGATGGAAAAATGATTTAGAAATTTGAATAATAACTTGAGTTAAATAAGCAATAACATGTAAAAAATAAGGCAATAAAGAACATTTATTTACTTTATAAGAACTTTAAAATTCATTTCACATTTTATACTTAACTTTATAGCAAAACATATGAAAAACATGTTTCAAAATATATGTAAAATAGATAAAATATATTTTCGGAAAAAGTTAGATATTTCTAAATATGATTGTAGAAAAATATATGTGAAAATCTGTATAAAAATATATCAAAATATATTCTAACTATCTAAAGAATTATCAATCTCATAAATTAAATATATAAAGAGTTATATTAAGTCGAAAAAAAGTCAAAGCATTATGTAAAAGTGAAGAAAAAAGGGTGTAAAAAATTGGTAGCCAAGCTGTCGTGACGTTGTAAATGTAAATGACAAAAGTGGTGATTTTATCGACATAATGTTTCTATATTTCTTGGTAATTGAGCATTGTGAGTGGCGAAGGAGTAATATGTATAAGCTCGAAGTCGAAATGGGAGTCCGGCTGTGACAAACGAGCGGCGCGCCCCCGAAATGTCAGTCAAGCGTGGAACTCTACTCGGCGGTTCCTCCACATTCCACCTTGCCCGAATTCGATTTCGAGTGCCCACGGCGAACCTCTCGCTTTTGCGATTGATGATCGCGAAGAGCTGCCGAGAAGCCCACGGAGCTCTTACGCTTACTTTGACGAATGATCCAATAAGAGTAAGCTCGTCGATCCGCATTCCGTATTCTTGTTTAACTGATCGGAACGGCTTTGAGGCCGTCGCAGACAATGACTTTGTGACTTTATCGGGGGCTCCTTAGGACTTGGCGCAGACACACCCAGCCTACGGAGATACCGCGGCTATTATGATTTATTTGATTGCGCGATGTCGGGACCGCGGAAAAACCGTTCCTCGTTATATGACCCGGCAACAAGAACTTATATTTACGCGAGCATTTATAAAGCCACTTTTTTGAGCGCTGCGTTGGCGTCGACAACTTTGTTCAAATTATGACTTCTGACTTAGAGAAATACGCGTAACGATAGTTAAGCTTTGAAATATTTTTGTATTTTTTTTTTTTTTTGTTTTTTTTTTTTTTTTTTTTTAAAGAGAATAGATGATGCTCGGCTTTGAAATAAATTTTCCGTTCTTTTTGAAATATAAATCATAAGTAATGCCAAAGTAAAAAGATTGGTTAAGAAGTTATTTTCAAACTGAGATAAAACATAATTTAATAAAAAAAAATGTAGAAAAATAATGATTGATATAATTTATCATTAGAGACATTTTCATAAATTTGAATTAATACCCGCTTTACATTGGAAAAAACAATTAACACAAAAATAAATTTCCATTTTCCGTCAACAACTTTTTTCGAACCTTTGTTCAAATATTAATGAAGTCTAAACAGATTTGACAAACGTTTTCATCGCAGCCTTTTTTTCGAGCATTTTTCTATAACTACTGACCATTCATTACTAATATTATATATTCCTTTTTTCCTTCCCACTGATATTTCACACAATTCTTAGCAGAAAAACATCTGATCTACATATAACACTTTACATTAATTCCGATTTATGAAGTGATATTTATATTTTCAGACTAAATTACTAATATACACATTTTTAGTCCGTTTCTCGAAATCCATCAATTTCCAAGTCAATCTGCATTTTAAAACTCGCTTACGTCATTTTGTAAAAGTATCCATAAGAGGCTCTTATTAAAATTAGTCCACAAATCAGTACGAATTAATCACATCATAAATATAATACAAATGTTTCATATTTCCTATGTTTTGTGAGTCAAACTGTCGGTGAGTTTGGTGGTCGAAGCGAGCAAAAAGCGAGCCAAAAAAGACTCGAGCTCACCGCCGATATATGCAAATTATTGTCCGTAACATTTTATCTCTACCGCATAACATTCCCGGCAATTGTGTTTCAAACAATCGTTCCTGGTTAGTAATAAATGTTCGTTGGATTTGTTGGGAATCGAGAACTAGGTTTGTCACAATACGCTCTGACCTTTAGACCAACCAGTTTGCCTTTAACCAACACACACAAACACATATGCACATGTGTTGTGCATATATGTGTGTGACCGCACATGATAATTCATTTTGACGGGATACTTTTTGAAACAAATTTATGAAATATGCGAATAAGACTGCTCCGAGTTTCTTGATTAATGGCAGCACTTATTTGAATCAACAACTCTGATTGGAATCGATTTCAAGAAAATGCGATTTGCAACGTGTTATTTTGTTGTCGATTCTTATGTTCGGCTATGTGTGTTCTGATTGAATATGTTATTATGGAGATACTTATCGCACAAAATGGCTCCGTCAGATTTTGACGTTTACATTTATACTCTGCCACCAAAAAAAGCCTTTCGTTCTTTTTTCAACTTCAGTTTTCAAGACATTTACTTAATGAAGGTTTACATTTTTTTTGGTTTTTGTTAAATTTATCGGATGTGAGAAAACTTTGTAACAATTTTATAATTACAAGTCAAACAAAATTTTAGTAGTAAATATTTTGTAGTAAAAATATGTTTAAGAAATTTACTTAATGAAGATTTTCAAAATTTTTTCTTAAATTTATATCATATAAAAAAAAATTATATCTTTTAAAAAATAATAATTAAAATACAAAACAAAATTTACTTATTTATTAGTAAGAATATGTATGAAAAAAGATGGAAAAAAAATACCTCATAAAAATGGATTTTGAACTACAAATGTTTCAAAATTTGTGAAGAATTTCTCGTTCCATAAGTCAACACAAACAGAGTAAAAGATGGAGAAGTCTGACGAGGTGATAATTTGACTAATTACGTCGAGCTGAAAAACGAACAGACGTCTGATTATTTTTATCTAAGCATTTGAAGTAATGAAGTAGCGGTCGACTCAGGTAGCAAACCGCAAGAATTCGAATTTTGATGAAGTAATTACAAGGCTGATTTATTTTCGATTTTGTCTAGTTGATTGTATAATTAATGAGCGTCGTTATATTTTGAAAGAACGCATTATAACTTCGATGACACTTTTTCATCGCAAAGGCAAATGATCTCCGTCTCGCGAATGACAAGTTTCGAACGACTGAAAATATATTAAACATTATTATGATCAAAGATTATCCACAGAAATAGATCAATTTAAAATCATTCGTTGACACGTGTACGCTGCTGTAAATTTTCGTCTATTTTTAATGGAATGACAGCGTATGACTAGAATAGAAATTTTCAACATTCAAAAATCTATTGAGTTGCATTTCATATGCGTAATGTATTCACGAGAATAAATAAGTGCATTTACTCTCGGCGTTGTTTGAAAAACAGAGATTTCAATTTAGCTTGACGTAAGTCATCAAATTTTCATGAATTATTTGGAACATTTACAACTTTGTGTAATTTTCAAAAATTTCGACTTTTCTTTCGCTTTTTTAATTAAATTATTTCTTGCATTCCGAAAATTAAAAAAAATTGTGTTTCTAAAGCAAAATGCTTTCCTTCTGTGGAAATTCAAAAGATTAGAAATCTTGATGTTGATTTTGTTTAATTTTTTAATATTGATTCGGCTGAGAGATTAAAGGTAGTCGGGAAACATGACAGGGTGCGCGCCAAGTTCCGATATGCGAGGTGTAAGAAGAGACGTGAAAGGTGGGAGTTTCCATGCTCCACGTTGCTCGGAGTCTGCGCTCGATCAGTTGATGCTGTTGCGTCCAGCGTGTACACGCGCGCGCTAATACCTGTTGATTGTAAAAAGCGAAAGAGCGACATCGAGTCGACGTCGAGACACAATGCAGCATCGTGTTAAATATTAATAATGACAATAAAGTCATTTTCGACGCAACTCACGTCGGCACAGCCCAATCCAATGACCCAAATTTGTCATCACAAAAATTACAGGTCGTCAACCGAATGTAAATACACAGCATAGTTGAAATTTCAGAATGATGACTGCGCGATGATTCATCAACATTTTTCGACTTTTCTTGCATTTTGTTTCTTCAACATTTTCATTGCTTTTGATTTCAAAACACTCTAAATAAATGTTTTTAACAAATTATTATACTTCTGATAAAAATTAGTATACCATTTAAAAATGTAAGAACAACTCGATTTTAATGTAAAAAAAGATTATAAAATAATATAAAAAGTATAATATGTTATAGTAAAAATGAATATGGTTATAATAAAAAATATATGTAAAATAGATAAAGTATATTTTCGGCAAAAAGATATTTGTTTAATATATTTTGTAATTTTGTAATATATTCAAATATATTTGTTCAAAAATATATGTGGAAATATGTGTGAAAATATATGCGAAACTATTAATATGAATTTTTAAAAATATATTCTAAATATATTTTTGTACATATTTTCAAAATATAGTTTCTATTGTAAGGAATCGTCATGCTACATTTAGTTTTTATTAAATCACGTGACATACTTATATCTATTTAGATATATTATGTAAATTTCTTTGCTATATCATGTACGAATGTTTTACATTAAATTACAATAATTTGTATCAATTTTTCATTTATCATGAACATAAGAAATTTTATAAAATTTATAAGTAACAATATGTTTAGTTAAAATGAAAAAAGTTAATACATTTTCCAAAATCGTTTCTATATTTCAAAATGAGAAAATTCCACCATCTCAAAAATTAAAAAAAAGTTTATATTGCGTAAAAGCTGCTAAAGCAACGTGGTAATTGAAGACACGTAATGATTCATTTTTCAATTATCGCTGAATGTGTAATGAAGTTTTATCTAATTAAGCGCTTGAATCGATCATTTGAATGCGTGAACAAAAATGGTTAAATGGCACTTCGATTACGGAGCTTTCTGAAACTCCGCATGAACCCAATCTCTTCTCATTATGATTTTATTGTAATTTAATGTAATGTAATGTAACTTAGGAATCTGCACTTTCTTGCCAAAGTAATGTATCAGAGAAGAGAAAAAAAAGGGTAAGGGAGAGTGAAGAGAGGGAGAGACGTTATTTCTCGAAAATTAACCGCGCATACATCTAACTCTACCGCGAGATTAGCGGCACAGCGGGAAGTCGACTTCCGGCTGTGGGCGGCTGTATATCGAACAATTAACGCTATGCTAGGATGATAAGGCTGGATGTGTTAAATCATACAGCCTCGAAAAAGGTGTTTTTGCCGATCACTCTACGCATAGTTTGTAGGTCGTGTGTCCAACTAATAGAGTAAGATTCAAATTATCGTATAATGACACGAATAATGCTAATTATTGCGACGATAAAACTATTTTGCAATTTTTTATTCAATTCAATTATTTAACTATGACAACAAGTATTAACTCTTATGAAACAAACAAAAGGCAATAAGAAAAATGTAAATTTTTCGAATAAACGCGTGATAATGAATTTTTGTATTCTCATCCTGCATTCCATTCTTGGATGTGAAATATTTGAGATATTTTACAATTACATCGTGAAACAAAAAAATTATGGATCGTTAATATAATACATCGGTATTATATTCAATATAGCTTTAATTGACATGACTTGTTCATTCTTGTAAAGCAATGCGTCGGCGGCGTTGGTTGGTAAAAGATTTTTACTTCATCGATCGACTGTCACTATTTGGCATCTCGGTAAAAGTCAAAAATACGCCGAATAACGCTCGAAGTGACGCGAATGACTCACCGTACACTGATTGCTTATTAGAAGCACCATCATCAACTCTCGACAAAAGATCGATCGTAATAGCAACACGCTATGACTATTATTATCGCTTCATCGCACGGTAATCATATGGAATTAGCATCTTGTCTTGAGTTCGTGGCTCTAA
Organism: Gryon sp. ZL-2020; assembly: GCA_022817425.1. Lineage (NCBI taxonomy): Eukaryota > Metazoa > Arthropoda > Insecta > Hymenoptera > Scelionidae > Gryon > Gryon sp. ZL-2020. The sequence goes on along the minus strand of JABFPJ010000913.1, from coordinate 16,921 downwards.
CATATTTTACACTTTTCTTGCAGTTCTAATGATTTCCATTACATTTCGTCATTTTGTTTTCTCCATTTTTCATTCAACACATTTCACATTGTCATCCACATTTGTGCAGTGCATTTGTTTTAAAAGCAATCACTTTTAATGTATATGTTAAAAGTAAATTTTTTTATGATGATTCGTATGTTTTATATTTAACATTAATATATTATTGAGATATAAAAATTTCGGTGATACTGAACATTTTTTAATGTCAAAAATAACTGAGTACAAAAATAGTTTTTTTTTTACTTGACCAGAGTCACTACCATATCTTTTGATAAAATATTTTTTATATATTTCAATAATAAATATATATGTTAAATATTTTATGAAGTTTTTTTTATAAAATTTTGTATTTCTGAAAATATATCATCATTTTTTTTGTTTGCATTTTTAAGTAAAATATTTTACCGATTCGATTCCTTTTCTTATCGAAAAACAGCGCGCTAAAACCGACTGCAAGACCCCCAAGAGATACCGAAAAATCCAACAACTTTTTCCACGACTTTACAGGAGACAATTTACGACAACTATTGCACAATTTAGTGAACGAGATTTGAAACTTCGAATGACTTGGTTTTGTTTTATTATCGTCGGGGCTTCTTTTTTATTACAATTTTACGATTCCGGATTTATGTCAAAAGACAAGAAATTTATTGTCAACAATTTTGGCTTCCACTCAGCATATAATTCGCCCGAGTGTATCCCACTAATTCGATATATTCTTCAAATTTGTTATGTCACGGTCGATATGTATTTCAATGATTCATGATTATCGGGATTCGTATATCAGCATGTATAATCTATTGATGGAATATTAATTTGAGTTTTTGTCCGACATTTCAATACAATGATCAACTTTCTACGTGGTTAATGAAAATTTCGATTGAGTAACGGCGTTTTAGCCTTTTCTTCTTTCTTCATAATTTTTTTCAGGCATTCAAACGGACAAAAAATTAGTCTGTGCAACGTTAAACACGTTCTCTAATAAAAAATTTCTAATTATGTTTATATTAAAAATTTGAGTTTCCAATGATACTACCGATTTTTCATTTCCTTATCTTTTTTTTTGTCTCGTTTTGTTTTTCAGTTATATAAAATTAACGTACAAATAGAACATGGCATTCTACATGGTACCTAAAACTATACTATGAATGAGAAATGCGCGAGTAATTTGTGCTCGAAGTAACACAAATTCACGACAAGTGCTAGAATCGAATACCGCAGTGTTTTACCGATCTTGGCAAGGCGTACGCGGATTTGCCAGTTTGTCGCGATGCAACGCGTTGAGGTAATTTATCGTTGCAGAACTACGATCGAGGAAGGTGTTGGAGTGAGAAGAAAAAGGAGAAAACAGAGGGCCAACGACCCAAAACAAACTTTCATTTAAAGATACAATCGTGCGTTTCGTTACACGTCATTATTTCAACAAATTAAGTATAAACATTCTTGCACTATTGCATTTTAGAAAATTATAAATCAAAAGTTTAATTTAATAAACACGTTATTCAACATTACTTTGATTAATGGATTATTTATTACCGATTTATTTTACTAAGTAATTAATTATTTGTGTATTTTTCAGTTGAAGCAGTTTCTTTAATTTCATTTAATGGACTGAATTTGTCGTTTATATTTAAATCGAGAATCAAATGTATGGAAATAAGAAAATTTACTTTAATGTTAAACATTAAACAATTGGCGATAATGAAAGGCCAATGACCGCAATCAATGATCGGCAGTCAGCGATTTTTTTCACGATTCTGCAATTCCACTTTTCGCGCGCCCATTTGCACATAATCAAGTATTTATAATACCTGCGGGACAATGAACTTACTTTAATTAATGCGTTCGAACCGAATATGCAACAGCCGTGTCATTACATCGACTTGATTGAGCAGCGATTGAACTTTCAAGTGGTTTGGTTCTTTCTTTTTTTTTTCTTCAATGAGTCCAAATGGTAATCGGAGAACGCGAGAAATCATTTTCGCTCGTTCTCCTCGCTTAAGGAAACGATTCGTGCAAAAAAGGCATTTGCAATTCCAAGTATCGAAATCATTTGGTTCGCAAACTGTAATTTGTCGATTAGCGTGTGCCGATGTTTAAGCACACGAGCGTTTATTGCAGGTATCCGAAGGCGCAGTAAATGCGACGAGAAATGAGATACGCAATTAAACATTTTGTATATGACTGTATATAAGACTTTATATGTCGTATAGGATTTATATATGAATTAATTCTCATGGATGGAGAATAAATGAAGTCATATAAAAATGCATTTTTGAGTTAAATGCAAATTTCGAAGTAAAACGAAAATTGCGCGTACGAAAATACATTTCGGCATTGCGTTATTGTTGAGCACAATTTTGTGTATTTGGTTTCAAACGGTAAATCTCGGATAAACGTAATTTAAAATGACAAATGGTAACGCGTTTCCCTAGAAATGTTCACTTGATGCCAGAATTTGTCTCTTTGTGTGTTATAGCATGTGAAATTTATAATCTTATGTATTTTCGTTATTGTTCTCGCTAATGAGTTATGATAGCCAGAACAATACATGTCACGAAATATTATTGTTTTTGTATATTTAGATGTATTGGATGAAATACTAGAAAAAAATAGAACTTCTGTCCTTAAAAATTTATTATTAGAAATTTACGATTCAAGAAAAAAAAATAAGAAGTGAGATAAAGTTAAACTTTTTAAACACAATTATTTAAGGCGAATTAAATGATATAATAATATTTAGTACAGTTAGATAACACGGATTCAGAATATAATGATCAAGATTTGCATGTTATAAAGAATGTTAGAAATTATGATACGAGATTATTGCAAACTGCGGTGTACTAAAGAATTCGGTGCAATTCGTTGCAAGTTAAACAAAGATAGTAGAAACAAATTTTCCTGCAATAAAGATAAAAAGTGATTTAGTATAATAGACTTGAATTATATCATTAACACTATAAAAATGATTGTAGTGATTTCTCATTGCTTGGAATGGAATTTTTCCGTAAAAAAGTGTGTTGAAGTATAAAAAACTTGAATTTACATGATTTTACAGAACCCGCATTTTTTGTTCGATGAAAAAGGATGAAAACAAAATTTGACAGCTACATGATTTTAACATCAGTGTCTGAAGACAACGTGTATATCGTTTCAATAAAGGTTCGCCGAATTCTACACTCGCAGCCGACATACGATGCCCACTGGTGTCACCGCAACCACATACGTTTTACCAATGTATGTAAATGTACGAAATAGAAGAGAGAAACTACCGGCTAAGCTTGTTTTGCGCATACACACATTCATTCCGATAATAGTATGCACAAGATTGTGCATATAAACACGTATATTCCGAGTCTACGATGAAATGAAATCGGCGCGACAAAGATAGACAAAGAGTGAGACGGAGATGCAAAGTGGTATGAAACAAGTAAAAGATCAAGAGAGAAAGACAAAGAGATCGGGAAGGGGAGAAAGAAGTCAAAACGAGCTACGCCGGGGACAGCTGGTGGCAGGAATGTGGGTTAGGCTCCCCATAGGTGGGCCGCTCTAATTATGAATTAATTCTTGAATAACGGTCGAACTCGTGCGACACACACGAACTACGATGCGAGGTGATTGAAACACGACTTCCGCGACTGAAAGAAAGAGAAGGACACGGAAACGAAGAGGCAAAACCGGTCACAATGTAGAGGGTGTAATCTCTTGCATTATCCTTTAATTTGCAATTTGGTGACTCGTTTTCTGTCTCAAATTTTAAAATGCGTCATTTCATTTATAATGAAATAACGTATTTTGTAAGTAATAATGTCAAATGGACTTTTTTGAACATTTTTAATTTTGAAACAAGTGTTATATTTTGATTACATCTTTTTAGTAAATCTATAAATGATAATTAAAAAATAATTTTTATAGATTAAATATTGTTATTAATTATAATCATAATTTGAATGGTTTAAAATAGTTCAGTTCAAAGTTCAAATAGTTCAATTAAAATGTTCTCACAATTGTTTTATCGCAGAATTAATTGCAATTATATGACTTGTTAATCAAATTTTACATAAAAAATATGTAAAGTCAAAGTACAGATGTAAAGCTTAAGATTTAAGAAAAATTAATTGTAAGTAATTTGACTAACTAATTACAATTTTCATTGACGTCCAATTATTTTGCATTTTTCAATGATTCACAGCAGGCGAAGTTAGTAAAGGTAATCATAAATAGTACAATGCTTTTACATCGAAACCTGAATGTATTTCATATCATTATGCCAGTTTGCTGATCCGCTTAAACGAAAGAAAAGGCAAAAGAAGAAGAAGAAGAAAAAAAAGAAGCTTCTCTCCTTATTGGTAAAAAAGCTGATGGATTTCTGCAAGAATAGTAACAGCTTTTGCGATATGAGTATAATCCAGGTCGGTCTGTTAATCTCTCACACGTGTCGTAACGGTATCGCGCAGAAGTTGACTATATACGATAATTAATGGCGGAAAAATGTTAATACAAATTTATCGTTTTTGAAATTCGCGTTTCACGATATGTCATAGCGTTTAATTAGAATCCGAGTTTACGACGCGAAACGCAATTACGTTTCTTCGGTCGTCGGGATGAAAAAAAAAGCTCTTCAGCAAATCGTTAATAACTTAATCCCGAGAGCGTCGAGTGGAAAAAACAGGTAAATTCCATTGCAGACAAAGCTCTTTGGTTGTTCGCGGGGGATGGGTGGGGGAGAGGGACGAGGGAAAGAAACAGCGAGAGATCGATCTATAAAAGTATGAAGCACATCGGGGTTATAAATTTTATGTTGATTAATGTCACACCAAGCGTAATCCGCAAACGGCCTTCGAAGGGCCATATAATTCCCGGATCGCACACTCGGACGTTACCGCAGATCATTAAAATGGTCCCGGCCATGCATTAACTGGGGAACAAAATCGTCCCGCGTCTCTTTGAAGAACGAAATAAGGCGCTTTTTTCGCTCTCACTGCAGAACGACTGCACAGTCTTGTTGTTAAATGGCGATTCACGTCGATAATTAAAATCGATAATTATCGTGAGTTAATAACTGGTCGTTATCGTTAAGACTAACGAATAGGATTCGACCGGCTCGTGTGTATGTGTCTCGGTTCTCTTTTCTCTGTCTTTCTCTGTTTCTTTCTTGCTTTCTTTCTGACTCGTTGTCTTTCCTTCTACGGGGCCTTCGCGATCTCTTATTTTCGTTTTCTTTATGCTCCCATGTCGATCTGCCGAAAGAAGGGAAGAAGAAGAAGAAGAAGAAGGGAACACAGCCCCGGATACGTAAACACCGACGCAAAAGCAGAGTCGCGGGAGAGGGAGTTGCAAAAGAGTTGCAGAAGAGCAGAGTCATCGGTTTAAATTGGAGAGAACACCCGCCAAGGGGATCGCGAGACCACATATCGAAACACAGGGATAGATATATAAAAGCGGTTGCCTTCATTTATCGCGAACCCGATTTCATTTTGCAAAAGAATCACTTCGACCGTACCGTAGGTATCCTTTTTTGGCGGAATTTGGAATTGTTCATCCTTGTCCGGTCGAGTTATTAAGTTCTAATGGAAGGATATTAAATGGGCGAATGTAAATTAACCAAATTCCAGGAAGACATTAACTTAATTGAGTTAAGTACTTATTAATTATATTTGTTGCAGGCAAAAGGGAATAAAGGTTTTGCAAAAAAAATCAAATGTAATGTTTGGAAATGCGATATGACGAGCATAACAAATGTTTAGAAATTAAATGCAGTATCATGGAATGAATCGCAAAGAAATTTTACTTAAGGTGCTTGACCCTAAATCTGGATGACCAAGATAGTGATTGGGATCTGAGCAGGAACTAACCAATGACCGTGACCGACGTTAAACCAGAATTATTACATTTTCCAGCAGATTTCCTCGTGTTCCGATGTACGATCATAACATACATAAAATGCAAAAAATATTATCTACTTACATGTGTTACAAATCAAATTCCGCTTGAACATAGTTGAAATTATTTCCGTTATGATATTCAGTGTAAGCGAGCATAACTTTTCACAATTTCCCGATGTTTAACATTTTTTATCCCTTCGGGATTTAATGTACTTCGAACCGGGTTATCGAGTCTCGGCAGCAGTGTCTAGGAGATATAAATTCCCATTTAGTTCGATAGTCGAGTAAATAAAAGGCAAGGTATAAGATTGAGTAATTACGTTGTCTGCAATCAGTACGACAGAATGCTTTAGATGTAACCAATAAAACTGCTGCACTGACGATGGATGTAAAGTCAGGCCCCGAGAGTTACTGGTCTTCATAAGGACTACCCTTCAGCTCATATATCATTCCTGCATCTTAGTGTTCGACCTGGCGAATTTTTAATCAACCCTAGGCAGAAGGCGAGTGCATTCGGAAACGAAGATGGAAGTTAATGGAGACGAAACACGAACGAGCAGCAGCAAGTGAGGGAAAAAGTGAGACAGAATGAATAGAAATGGCGCGAGGATGGCAAAGGAATCAGGCAAACCAACGGCAGCAGTAGAAGAAGAAGACGAAAGAAGAAAAGAGGAATGTCCAGACGAGGGGGGGCGGGAAGGTCCAAAAAATCATGCGTGGTCCGTCATAAGAGGAATTCCTTCGGCAATACCACCCTTTCCCTTGACCCCGCGACCCCTCCGGCTCGAAGGACCTTGTGCTTTTTTACTGGTTTATGGGATTTTTTTCACGCGCTCGGTCGAGTCGTACATCAGACACAGCTTCTCTCGTTCGTATCCAATCGGTCCTGCATTTTCTCTCTCCCTCTCGCTCTCTCTCTCTCTCTCATACTTACACATGCACAATCGCGAAACAATATAAAAAACACGAGAGAAAAAGAAAACGGATAACCGAGCGCCATAAAAACAACCCAAAAGTATTAAAAAAGCCCGTGGTCCTTTTACTGCCGAAGGAGGCGCGCGCACCCATCGAGGGAAAGATACTTTTATCCCTGGATAGGTGGAAGTGCACGCGCGCAGAAACAAGCAAAATTGCCATATGCACCTGGAACTCTCGATCGGGTCTGACGCGGGGAAATGGATCGTCCATTGTTTCGATTGTACCGATCTCTTTTGTACCCTTTATTCGTTGCGAATGAAATTTATCTCGAATTTATGCATCGTCGGGACCCGCTCTTTGATTGTTTTTATGATGATTGGGGGCACTCCTATGTTATTAATGGCCAGTCAAGGACCAACTTGACCAACGAAATTCGTCAAATTTTGTTGCTTCTATAAAATCGGAATGTACGATATTATACATACACAAAACTCAGAAATAGAGTTGAGATATGTTAGACGATAAAACGTAGATGCTGAATGTCGATGAGCGATGTGTAAATGATTTAATGGTTGAAATAGGGACATCAGTAATGTTGATCCAGGTATATTTACAAAAAAAATCTCTTGTAATGTTTGAAAAGTCTATACAATCTCACAATCACAATGATTTTGAATATACTAAACACAGATGTTACATATGTCAATGACCCATATGATTCAAGCTAATGGTTTTAGAAATAGGATATCTTAACTGTTTTTTAAAGCATATTAGAATAGCATTAAGAATAAGTCTAATTAACTAACTGATCCAATGAGAAATTACAAAATTCATTCAATAATCCAATACTTTGCCAATTAAAAGTTTTTTTCTAAAGTAATGATGGACAAAAGATAAATAAAAAACACCATGAAAGTTAAGTTTAGATTGGAATTTTAGACATTAAAACACAAAAGGTAAAAGATATAAGCTGTCGATAACCTACATAACAATAATTTCATCAAGAATGTAAATTTCTTTTTAGTTATAAAAAAAAGCAAAATCAGATTGACGGTTGAAGTGAGCAGATTATAAATAAACAGGCGATAATATTATTCTGTTATTCCAAAATTGATTAGCAACAGAAGATTGTATTAGAAACAGAAGCAAGAAATACCGCACGTCGATGACTTACACGCAATCATGTGTGAAATTCGATCTAAATAGATGATATCTCGCGGATGGTTGTTCACAATTTGTTGGAATGCTCTATAATTCAGATTGCATTCTGTAGATTTGAATGCGAGCGAATTGTAAAGCACCTTAGAAAAGCAATAAAAAAAAATTGCGACACGGCCATTATTAACCTTTTTGATTATAGGTTCGAATTTTCTCGCGAAATCTCGCGCGCGCGACCGGAATGAATCATTTAAACGTCACGCAAAAACGCGTGTACAAATTGCCCGGGCATTGTATGCATAAATGGTGTTATAAATTCAACAATTGCTTAGCAAAAGTATTAATTACAAATTATCTATTCGAGGTGAATACGGTATAAATCGTTGCGCGTAGGAAGCAAAACCTGAAAATAAATGTCTTCGTGCACGCATCCAATTCAACATATTGCGCGCTGCGGAACACCGGACGCTTGATGGTAGTCTACGTTAAAGCCACTTTGCTGTAAATTTTCCTGCATTTTGACAGACGCGAATTGTAAATTTTAGTCCGACGATGTCAATAAAAGTGACACGTACTCTCGTTAAAACCAAGAAAGCTTATGCTCGTTTCAAGAATATCTAGCTGACATCTTTTGCCTGACGCTTTGGCCAATTAAACGGCAATTGAGAAAAGCCAGAATTGTAGCGAAAACAGCCCAAACATTAATAAATCATGCATCATTATTCAGCTAAGAAGCAATCAGTAATTGTCACAAAATCGGCAAAATAAAACGATAGGTTCGACTGATTAAATTTCTCACAATAAGGTTCTTTTCTTAATAACTGTTATAATTAAGGAAAACTTTGCAAAATTCTGATGAATTTTTAGTAAATTAATCTTATTATTAAGTAACTTTTATAATTTTCATCGACATTCAAAGTTTTTTTTTAAATGAAAGGGTATGATATCCTCTTAAAAATACTGTCCAGCAAATTTGCAAAAAATTTGCCATTTTAGATAAAAATGGCAATTTTATGGCTAATTGAAAGTGACAGTGGGTTTTTGTATCTTTGGCATGGCTTTGTCATGGCCATATCATACCATTACCATACTATAAACAAGACATTTAGGTTAAAGTACGATGGCTTAAGAAACATCGCAGGTACCGAGTTCAAAACTCAGAAAGGGATTTATTTTTTATCAACTTGAAATGATTTTACTGAATCAAAAAGTAAAATTTGTCATTACATGTTTACTCGGTTACATAGTTTAAGCAGCTAATTTCCAGAAATCTGTTAAATGAACCAAACTTGAGCAACGTTATTTATTAAATTAGAAGAAAAGCGACAGGGCAAGTGTATTAAATGGTCCGAATCCGAGGTGTGTAGTGGGTTTAAAGAGTAGAGCGGTGGCGGTGTTGGTGTAGTGAGTCGCGATGGTTGGTGGTAGGGATTGGTAGCGCACGCAGTGAATTCATGACTCTTTAATCTCGGTAAAGCACCGTCGTCCTCTTGGGTTGCGCGCGGGGGTACCTGCGGGGGCCACCTTACACTGCGTGCCTTTGGGAAGCCGCAGTAAATCTCGCGTACAAACAATCATAATTCCCGTCGTTGGCTAACAAAAACAAGAGGACACGCTTAAAGCGAGCCGATATACCCAGGTCTCTCTGAATTCAATGCGAATAACCGACCACGACGCGCCGCCTCCGCAGCTCCAATTGTTCTGCGCGCATTTTCTTATTCTTCTTCCTCCTACGTTGTGGCGTTTGTCTTTACCTTTCCAACAATTTCATACATTCCCCTTCTCTTTCATTTTGATAAAACAAAAATTTTTTTTCACAGTCGTGCATCGAAAACACATCCTTTCTTCCCTTCAAAGTGAGACGAAAAGGGCACTTTTCCTCCCTCGAGAGAAGAAGTAATTTCATCACTTAACTTTTCCTCCCTAGGGATAGAAAGTAGAGACAGAAAGTGGCACTTTTCAGGAAATAAACGATATTTTCCATGCACTTGTAAGAAAAAAAATCGTCTGTAACTTTTCTCCCTATTTGCGAAATTTATTATTTCTTGATTGCACAAATTACGCAATCTTTGATCTTAACAAATTCACAATTATTTCGCAAAAACTTTGGTACAATTCATGTCACAAGCCGGTCCAAATTACCGGCTTTCCGAAAACACACGACATTTCAAATGTCACGGACAATCAACTTGCGAGAAACCATCTGTTTTCCATCTGTCGGCATTTTTTTTATTTCGATTGTACAAATAAAAGAAATGAAAGATCTCACGTTGACTAAGCTAAAATAAAACTTGCCGGTTTCGCGAAATGTCTGTATCACTTGGGTTCTTTTTCGAGACGATAATGAAGTGGATCTGCATTACCGATCGAGTTCGGGACAAAAATGCTACAAGTTTTTGTGTCCTGCAGCTATGCAAAATTAATTTATCAAATCAATCGACCCCTCATGGCACAAAAGTGCATGACTTTCTATGGAACGGGGGAGGGGGCGGGGAATAAAGAGTAGGGGGCTGATTTATCGAGACGTCACTTCACCCTGCGACTCGACGAGTAAAAAGTGTTTATCGACAAGCACGATTAGAAGCGTCGAATTCCAAGAGGATTCCAGGCAAAAGAGAAACGATGAGAAATGATGCACGGAATGAGTATCTGGACGTGTCGACATTTTTCGCATCGACTGTGCATTAGTAAAGGCGGCGCAAAACCTTGTCGTCGCTGCAGGCCCGCTCCTCGCGTCGGATCAAAGTCAGCCTCGCAGGGGAATTCCGTGTCCTCCGAGAAGAAACTTTGTTAGAAAGAAAAGAGAGAGAGAGAGAGAGAGAGAGAGAGAGAGAGAGAGAGAAAGAGAGAAGGAGATATTTTCTATTGACACAAATCGCTCGTTGGAGTCATTAAATCAATGCTGAACTTTGTGCTGCTTGTTTTTGTGAACAAAATTTGTTGCAAATTTGGGACTTGGACCTTTTTTCCCCACTGCGAATCAATTCAATGTTCTACTGGTTGAAATATAGCGTTCAACATCTTACGTTTTCAATCCATACGCTATTTTTAGGTTAGAGGCTTTATAATTAACATTTACGTGTTAAACAGTCAGCGTGGACTTGATTTGAAAAAGAATCGAGGCTCGAATTGCGGTTCTCGTTGTAATTGGGTTACGTAAGACTTACAACTATCGCAGAATTTTCATCGAATTTTCAGTTCAAATTATTGTCAACAATTTGTGTTTAATTTATGTGAATTTTACGTTTGTTGAATTGCGATAGATTTGAAATAATGGAACATTTGTTTCGTTGAGATAATGTGATAGTTTGATAATTTGATAATTTTTGTTACTCCACAGCATGTGTTAAATTGCAAACAAAAAAAGCTTTTACAGTTTCCAGTAACTTCATTAAATGTATAAAAGTGTTTGTTTGCACTTCCAGACACAAGTTACTAAACAAACACAGATTATAAGACCTCGTTCATGGGATTCACGCTCGGAGCGGAACTCGCTATGAGGCGTACGATATACGAACAGATATAATAATTCATCCAAAATTCGGAAGCCGTGTGATCATTTTCAGTGGAAACCGTACGAAAGTCTCAGTCAAAATGCGTGAGATACCGCGTAAACGATTAAGTCGGCGTTGTGAGATGTTTGACGAAAGAAATGGGTTCTCAAGTCCGACATATATATATTATATATAAAGGGAGCCCCCATAAACGGCGCGTCCGCATTAAGAATAAAAAAGTAAGCTATCGTTTTATGGTCGACAAGTCTCGGGATTTCGTTTTCGTAACTAAACACAAAATTTCGTTGCTTTTCCTACCGTTTGACACGCATTCTTATGCGCATACGTTGACTCGTAATAAAAAATCAGGTTGTAATTACAAAGTTTATTGATCGTTTGAGCAAAAAAAGACATCATCCTTTGTCGTTTTCTTTGACTTCGCACGATCGATTTCGTGTCTTTCATTTTTTATGGTTTCTGTGAATCTCGTATATATGATTGTGAGAAATTTCCGAAATGAATTCAAATATGTTTCGTAAGTGTGTGTTTTAGATAAACCGAACTTTTTTTTCTCTTGTTTTTATGTATCAGTTTTATTGTTTAGATAAAATTTTTGAACATTATTTTTTTGTTTCGTTTGACTTATTCAAGCAGTGCGAAAACAGTGACGATAAAAATATCTAACGTTTTATGACAGCTAATAATGACAGTATTCCTAATAAACTGTAGACTGTAATTATATAACGTGCCACTTACGAAGCTTGTGTGTTGTTACACATGTAATATATTATATATAATTTATTAAAAGCTGTTATTGTTTCCTGATAATTAAATTTGCTTCGCAGTACAATTACGTATTCAATATTCATAGACACATATGGTTACTATAATATTTCTAATTATAGTTAACGTGCTTATTAAGCACAAGATTTAGACACATCAGTTAATTTTCGTCTGATTAGTCATTTAAATCTTCCACTTGTAACGTATCAGTTAACAAAATAAATCGTTTTCGTGGAATCGCATTTTTTTAATATCAAACTTTTCATGTAAATCTGCCGATCAACCAACGAGTTAAGATAATTTTGTGTAATTACTTATAAAAAATGATAATAATAATATAAGTTTATTATTTTGTTATCAAGACATATTTGTTATCTAAATTCGTGTAACCATCAATTGTATATATATATATATATATTTATATATATATAATCTTTACAATGTTTGTATTAATAGTAATCTTGACCATTTAAGCCAGCATAGTAGTTGTGGTTACAAATGTTCACTCTATAATTACATCGATAATTATTCAACGTTCCAATTGACTGCAATTAGTTGCTCATTCTCTATTTCAAATTTTTCTAACAGAAAATGTCATTGAAAGGTTTAATATTGATTTAAGCTGAATAACTTGTAATTAAGCTGTTCGACTTTATGATTTAATTAAGATATACATTAATTGAAATTTAATTAACAATAGCATAATTAATTCCACAGATTTTTCTTACTGAGAAGGCGTTAATGTCATTTTCGATCAAACTAAAGAAATTCTTGCATTTTTTATCTACTGTACTTCCAATGTAATTTTTATATTTTTATAGATTAAATTTGATTGATAAAAATTGCTATTGCAGAACTGTAATAATTTTTGAATGAAGAGTAAGTGTTTTGGTACGAATTAAGTCAGCTGTTTTCGATGATAAAATTGTCTATTCTTCGTGATTTAAATGAGATTTTTTAGATGAAGTTAGAAGATGATGAATTGAAAGAACAAAACGATCAATGAACTCGAATTTCAGTGAAGAAAATTGGTCTAAAGAATTGAAAAGATCGACACTTGTCACCCGTGCGATACTAATTGTACGACAAGATTGTTCGCAAAAAGCCGCGATAAAACTGTCAGCGATATAACTCGGTGAATGCGAATTTCAGCACAATTCGCGAGAGCTCCGGTGTCAATTTGGTTGTCAAATTATCCATTTATTAGCCTACCTCACGTATCAGCGTATATTTCAATCCCTTTTCCTGTTCCACGTGTCGCGGCTCTCGGTAGCATCATAGTCCTCTGAGAGTTCCACTTATTCAATCAGTTTGCACTATCAAATTACATCATCCGTCTTTTATCTCTCATCCAAAACCCTCCTTCCCAAATTGAATCCAACAAAATTAATCCAGAAAGTAATAACAATCAGCATGAAAAAAACCAACAACTTCAATTTCTCGCTTTTTGGCCTCAATAATTATGTTCCTGTTCAGTCAACTACACACACATTTTGTACAGAAACCAAAAACACATTCACAATTTCAAAAATCGCGAGCAAAACTAAATCACCTCAGTCGTCGGAAAAACCAAAATCCGTATTTTTTTTTCTTTTTTTTTTCGATAATCAAATGACCAATTTTTCAAGTTTTCGGATCAAGAAAAAGTGTCTTTTGTAGGTAAATTTTTGTGGTAAAAAAATGATGGTTCAATTGTCACACGCGACACCCGAAAATGTGCTACCAAAAGCTCTTGTGTACGTAAGCCAAAAATCTGTCGTTCCGGCTGGCTGCGAGGCTCGCGCGCGCGTGATCGGGGGTGACGGTTCACGGGGTCCCTCCGCGACTGCGGCGGCCGCGTTCGTCTCACCGACGGCGGAGACGTCATGCGGCACTGGTGGGGCGAGGGGAGGGGGCACGCTCGGCTTCCACGATAGGGGGAGATGAAGAAGGACGCCGGATGGGTGCACGCGACGGGGAAACACACCGAACGGAGCACACGGAGAGACAGAGAAGGAGACACGCGGCGGAGTGGGGAGAGGGTGGGTGTGAAGCCCCTCACACGAAGCAAATTATGAGAATTGAGAAGACGTTGCCATGGCTTGAACCGGTCGATTGATTTTTTGACGTTTTTAGTCTTACTGCAGTTTACTTACTTTTCCAATCATTTTTGTTTCTCAAAAATCTGCCGCTACGGGTGTTTTTCCCATTTTAGTGGACTTTGGTGGGTTTCGGTAGTGACGCAGGAAAATATTTGTAATTGTTCTTTTTAGTGGCTTCATCCAATTTTTGTAAAATTTTTTGACTAATAATAATTTTTAATAAAATGATTTTAATAAAATTGAAAAAAAGTTATTTGAAATTTAAAATGTAAAAAATATATCATTTTTTATTTGCCAAGGAAAATATTGGAAAATAAATTTTTCGATAAAAAAGAAAAGAAAAAAAAGATAAAAATGCGTATGTAAAAAATCGAAATTCTAATGATGGAAAATTGCAAAATTGTGATGTTTTTAATAAAATTGTAAAAACACATTATTTGAGATTTAGAAGTTAAAAAAATGTTTATCATTCTTTTTTATTTGTGATAAATAAATTTGAAAATAAATTTTTAGCTAAAAAAGAAAAGGAAAGACCGATAAAAATGCGTATGTAAAGAAATCGAAATTCCAACGATGGGAAAACGCAAAATAACATGAGAAAGCACGATTGAAAAATAAGCGCGCGAGTATACATAAAATTTTGATTACACTCTGACTTAGGCAAAATTACATATATTGCGGTTACCACAATCATAAAACACGCTCGGTTTTGAATTCGACTTAAAAGCTGTGGTTAGTGCAACTACACATTTTAATTATATTTTGTAGAATTCTTTGCGGTCATTTCGTTGGTGCATTCGACTAAAAAGCGCGAACAAGAATATGAGAAAAGAATTAAAGTGCGATAAAAATACTGTCATAATGAATGATTTTACACGCGTGACTTTTGTTATCTTCGGCAAAATGTATAATTAAAGATTTTTAACTTGAACCAAGTTTGGCAAGTGCCAGATCGAATGAAAATTAATTATAAATTGAATCAACGCAAATTCAAATATATACGTTTATTAATGTTTAAAAATACAATCAACGTTATTCAAAAATTGTTGCGCAAATATATTTATTGGAAAACATTTATTTTTATTGCGCAATCGTTACATAAAATTGCAATCAGGTTGATAGAGATTCCTTTTATTTTTAAACTTTGTCTTTGACATCGTACCTAATTTTCATTAAAACGTTCATTCAAGACAAACTTCCGAAGTTCCATAAAAAATTGTATTATATTTTATATCTTAATTATTCTTTATAACGAATAAATTAATTTAGTAACCGCAGAATTTGTAATTTAAAATTAAAAAATCGTACCTTTTAATTGGATTTAATCGAGTTATAAAATAGTCTGCATTGTATTTCAAGTCAATATATGTGCATCGCATAAAAATCAAAAATATTATAACAAAAGAATTTATGTAATTAGCATATCCATTACAATTGTAATTTATAGAGAGTATAAAATTCGAAATAACTTGTTCAGCGTGTACAACAGAAAAGAAAGGGTCCATAATACTGAATAATTACTTTTAAATGAACAAACGTTTGGTCAATCTTTCTTTTATTAATGGGAACAAAAAAAGTAAATTCAAAGTTTTCATGAAGAATAAACCTGCTGTCATAAAAAATCGCATCCTCTAAATGAAAACGCAATTTTAGTTCTTTTATTATTTAATCAACAGTATATATGTATATATCTGCAATTATTATTTCACTCAGATTAATCCATTGTATTTTGATAATTATGTTACAAACATTTTTGTAACTATTTCTTAATTTAAAATATATTAATTATTTCCAATATACAAATTAAAAAAGAAGTTCATTAATTAAAACAAGTTTTCAATTGTATTTTTAAAATAAAAAAATACATTACAATTAATTTTTAAGAAATTGTTTTCTGATTTGGAAAAAGGTAAAAAAGACTATTATGAAGAAGTTTAAGAAAAAAAATTTTTTTCCAAATTTACAAATTCCGAAAATTTGAAATTCTTGAAATACTTATAGCTCGACAGACGTGAGATTACTGAGCACGGCAAAGAGAGGGCACGCACCGTGTCTCTGCTCCCCACTCCTAGGCGTTATTCATCTACTGTGGTATCTCCCCGTTCCGCCTCTTCGTTGCACTAAGAGTAGGGGCAAATGCAAAAGTACAAAACAGCGCTTTTCTCCACTCACTTGCACAGGTTGGCTTTCATTAAGTCTATCTGACTCGCGCCTTCTCCTCGATTCCTTCAGAACTGAAAGTGGGGACACTCAAGTACCGCCTCAATGTTTTTACCCCCATTTTAGCACGAAACACGACGGCGCACCACGTGCGTCGTTCGAATATTGCGATTTTTGGTCGAATTGCCGGGCTATGAGGGTGGCTATTGAGACGACGCAAACGCACCCCCGGCCGGCAAACTGACTTGTCCACCTGCCCACTATTTGTTCAGAATTATTTAGGTATCAACAGACCACTCCCATTTTCGCACCAAAGACACGCAATTCAAACGGATACATTTTTTCCTATTTTTTTTTTTTTTTTTTTTTTTTTTTTTTTTTTTTTTTTTTTTTTTTTTTT
>JABFPJ010000912.1:0-31364 GCA_022817425.1 Gryon sp. ZL-2020 | reverse complement strand
CTCGCGTCTCCGAGGTGATAGTCTGCCATCTTGTCAGCCGAGCCAGTTCAGTCTACATAACTCAACTGACAAATGGTATATTTAAGTTTCATGTAATGCAGATGGCGCCTTTTCAGAATATTGAGCAATTTTTATAAAACAGTTCAGTAAAAATTGTAAAATAAATATGTAATTTATGTTTGTAAACACAACAGTTTTTCACTGACTAAAATAATTCAGATACTGAAACGTAAATTTTACTGTACTCTATAATAACTTTTGTTATGTAAATATTAATGTATATTGTACATTCTATAAATTGTGATGTTTTTTTGACTTTGTCCATCAGTTAATGTTCAGTTCAGTAAATTTTTCTATACAATTCTACAAAAATTATAGGAACTTTGTCCTACGTGTAAAGGTTTCGTTGAAATACATAATATTATAATTACAATAACTAAATTTTTATTACTTTTACCTAATGTTTTATTAATTTCAACTAAAGTTTGTAAATAAATTTTTTAGTTATTTCAATTAAAAATATTTCTCTGAGTGTATAACCTCCAACGACGATGGAAGAAGATATAATAAAATCGCTAAAATATGAAGTCTACGACACTTTGGAGGCCTATGACTACATTCCCTCAAAATTTGTTTGAAATCAGTTCAGTCGATTTTACGTGATTGATATACAAGCAAACATATTTGAATTTTATATATTATAGTAAGGATAGATAAAATATATTTTTTAAATGTTTGATTATTCATAAAAGTATGATAAATGTATCAGTTGTTGTATATATAATTATAAAATATATATAATTAAATTTTACAGATAAAAAAGTGAATAATACGTAAGGAAGTGTACAAATTCATAATACCAATTATAATTTAATTAAACTCTATTACAAAAAATATTCGATGTTTAACAAATTCAGATTAAGCTTAATTGAAAGAACATAACCTAGTTTCACATTTATTATACACATTTGTTTTGTAAAATAATCTTAATTATTATTCTTAATAATGATTTACATAATTAAAGTTGGGTTGTAAACTGTATGCATTTATTTGGAGCTATATATGAGATTTCTCAATTTAAATTACCCTAATATCATTCATGAATGAACTATGAATAATTGAAATGGTTTGTTTAAGCGTTCAGTGCTTGCGAGTAATGTAAAGTTGGAAATTAAGCTAACTGTTTTTCTTTTACATTTCTTCATTTCAATATAATAAAATGTAGATAATTTTAACTAATATATTACAAATGTTGTATTAAATCATACATTTTTTTCATTTCGTATGTGCTCATAAATTTATAATATACAACTATATTGGCACAATATTTATAATTAATGTAGATTCATTTCATTTTATAATATTTAAACTTATAGTATTATTAGAATTGTATATTGAAATAAAATATCATAGAAATTATGTTTGAATATATATTAATTAGTTACAAAATTAAAATACATGAAATTTATTGAACATTATTGAATTATTTTGCAATAATTTTTTAACCTTCTTTAATTTAGCAAGTGCTCTGTACAAAATGAAATTATATTTATGAGCATGATTTTTTTACTTCAACAGAAGAAACAAGTTACACTACAGAGTATTTCCAATGAAAAATCTTTTCATACTATTGGTCTATAAAAAGTCCATTCATTTCATACTTTTGATACATTTTGTGGTGTCCTCAAATAATATATTAATTATTTTAAAATATTGTGTTTTTTAATATTCGAAATCGAAATATTACTAAGCAACATTTTTATTTAATTAACGCAAAGAAATTGAAAAACAAACAGAACAGTTGGAAAAAATTATTGAAAATATTGAAATTGTAATATTTATAAAGATAAAACTGTTTCAAAGCGAACATACATGTAGAAAAGTGAGATAGGTAAAAGCAGGTATATGTCTAATGTAGAAATACATATATAACTAAGTATCAATGTCTTGTAGATATACGTATGACTGTGACAGTTATATTTATTTTCGGAATAAAGAAAACTAAACTTGATATAATGCTGATACATTATGAAAAAGTACAAAATAGTCACAAAATGATAAAAAAATGATTAATACATTAATAAATTTAATTAAGCTTTTATGTTGATAAATGTATATTTTTCAGATTTCTCATCGATAAAACAAATTAATAACTAGTCATAAAAGAACATACAAAACCGAACAAAAATGTGTATAATATATGTATATTGTAAAAGATAATAAAGTTGATATATATTTTTATTTCAATTTATCTCCAAACGTGACTTATTAGAAATTAGTAATATTTAGTTTTCGAACAACTTAAAGAAGTTCTATGTGGGAATATGTAATACATAACATGTTCGAATTCGTTTTATGAATTTGAAGCACGTACAGACTGGTCCGATCTTAAATATAAAGTTGCCTTGCTTAAAAAGTCTCGAGAATCGTATCACGCTTTCGCAAGTGAATTTTCCAACTTCATTCGTCAAAGTCGTAGAGTATTCTAGAATTACAATCCAATCATTTCTACGATACGCAACGTAAAAGTGTAATGATGAAGATATGTGGTCGAAAATGCATGAAATGCCACATGAAATATATTTATTCATATATATGGCATTTTTATAAAACTCGTTCAACATTTAACCGTAAAATATGTAGACGCCAACATGAATCCAACATTTATACATTTTTGTACAAAAATGTAAATTCTTTATACGTCTAACGTACATAAATTTAACGCCAAATTCATACATTGTAATAATATAAAATAAAATAAAATTATCCGGCGTATTAAGAAGTGAAGATGGCGCTGCATGAAATATACACAGATGGCGCTCTATAAAATAGATACAGGTTCGTAAAAAGTTGATTTTAGTTAGAGCGCTAGTGCCGGCTGAATAACGACGAGCTTCTCTTTATTTTATACGCCTTGGATTGGCTCGTTCAACTGAGTTTCGTCTAAATTTCAAACGGAATAAAATATTCGCGTTGCGTGCTCCCGCGCAACTACACTTCTGTTCGATACGAAGCGTCATCGATGCGCCCGAGAGAAAAGCGTCTTAAAGTTTATTTCACCAAGCAAAGGCTTTTTTCTAGGCGTCGTTAACACCACTGGATTACGCCCCGAGATTCTCGTCGCGTTTTCTTGTTTATCGAATAACTTTCGCGCCATAGTTACGCTATGTTGATAAGCAGCGGCACATTTTATAGACGTCCAATTCGCGGCCTCCGCGTTTGCCATTATTGGAAGTCGCGCTATAAAATTAAAATCACGAGCAAAATTTGTCTTAACGACTTTATCATCGTAGGATTTACGCAGGATCATCTGTGTAAAACACGCCATCTAGCATTTCTTGCTTGGCATAATTTAGTAATAGAATGTATGAGTTAGCACAATATAATCCGCGTGAACTTAGCGTTAACAAATTGTTATGTTCTGGTATTAGATATAGAGTTGTCAGATTTTATATTTTGATAGCAGTGCATGAACTCAATAAACATTATTTTCTCTTCTATTATATCGTTGATCCATTCATGATTCATGCCAACGAATTACGGAAAATTGTGTTATTCAATGCTTGTAGATTTCGCACTTTCATAAATGTAAAACAATAAAAGTAATACAAGTTTGTTCATTACTGAATATTTTAGTAGTTTCTGCTAAAATTAACGAGGTTAACAATGATAAAATGATAAAACGAATTTATCAGTTTTTGATGTAAAATTACTATCTTTGAGTTCTTTTTATTTTTAATTATTCGTAGTCACACGCTATTTGATTCAAAGATTTATTTAACTTCTGCATTGATAAATAAATGTCCAATCCAATAAATGATGAATAAAGGATTTTATAATTTATAAATGAAATTAATAGTTTTGTCAACTAGAGTAATTTATTTTCCTGTCCAATGACATACCACAAAACTTAAATCAGTATCATTTCCGTGCAGTATTTACCATTTCTACCAAACATTTGAAAACGCATCATAAATCTAACATCAACAAACCGTGGATTGCAGTTATAACTACGTTCCTCGAGAAACTTTCACGTATCGTGATATAGACCAGAAATCCACTAAAAATGTTTGTTCCACAAATGTTGCGAAAAGTTACCGGGTTGGGAAAACTTGTGAAAAAGCAAAAAAATGATATAAAAAAAAAAGAAAAGAAATGCAATTACAATTTCTCAAAACGGACGGACAGAGTATAAATGAACGAAACGCTTGCATTTCGCCAAATTGTATTAACGCCAAAAATTCATTATGATTAAAAAGATAGATCTGAGAATAATTCATTTAAATAAATGTAAATGGTTAATTTGATTTTTATATTTTTAATGAAGTTATAGATATTTGCATGAACGTAGTACTGAAGAAGAAATTAAATTTGAATATGTAATAAATAGTTAGATAACGTTCAGTATCCTATACATTAAAACTGAATGTAGGTTGCAGAATAGCGATATTCTTCATTATTAAGATAGTTCTTGAAATTTTCTAATTTATACGTCGTTAAACTTATCCGCAAAAGCATGATAAAAATAAAAAGAATTTGTCTTCAGGAGTTTGTTCGAAACGAAAATTTGAATGAAAAATGTCAGAAAATGACGTTTCTAGAGTAACACATACATGCATTTGACATTTTCACGGATATCACGTATCCTAATTCGGTTACTTAAAATCGTCGCCAAAAGGACAATTGCAATAAAATTCATCTAATACTCTATTTAAGATTTTTGAATGGAAGATAATATAAATAGAATTACATCACCCTACTAAGAAACATGGAATAGCTAAAAATAAAGACAGTACAACATTCGTCTCTGCTGAATTATTGATCATATTTTCATCGTGATTTTGGACGATTGTATGTCACGTGCTATTTTTGTCAAGTTTTTGGTTCAAAATTGGAAAAGACAAAGATACACAGTTTTTAAATAAAAGAACATCATTTCTTTCATAAAATTCGATAATTTTCAATCTGGCATTGATAGATAACAAAGAACAGAGCATTTTTCAGTTACGCTATACCTTAACGTTCATAATCGTAGAAAAGTTACTCAAATTATTGCCAATTTATCGTCATAAATATTTTCGAGGAACATCATCTCGAAAAAAGATTCGGAGCTCATGCTCGAGACTATTGTACCCTGAGTCACATATTTTTTCGGATTTAATTTCTAGAATGTAACAAATCTAAAACGATTAATGAGAAAAGAAAATTGCGGTCAAAGAAATTTAGATGAACAGTTCACTGTTGTCAAAGCCCATAGAAAATATGGTTCTCTTGATTCAATATTTTATCGCAATTTTATTACAATTATTCTTAAACGTCAAAAATCAGAACACTTTTTACAATTCAATTCATCTCGTTCTAATTTAATTATGCAGTCATTTTTTTAAATACCATTACTCATCATATATACTTTTTTCTATTTTATTTGAATCATTTTTTCCTACAAGTATTTTTTCTTTTTATTTCTTGTTTTATGTAGAACGTAAAAGTTAAATCATCTGTCTTTTAGAAGAGAATAATATTATTTCCATTTTCCTTTTTCATTACAGAAAAAAAGAATGGGTGTCTTTTTTGTATTTGTGATATAAAAAGTGACTGATAAAATGGTCCTTTGACCATTACCATATATCGTGCAAATTTGAAAGAAAAGTTACGTGAGAAGGTCAAGAATAGTGGTAAAAATGATATGAAAGTTGAATAAAGTCGGATAATTTGGCGTCTAATATCGACAGATCGTGGTATGTCGTAGATATTGCGCGAATATGGAAACAGAGAGTAAGAGTTCGCTTTTTGGCAGCATGCCCACAATTTGGGCAAACTTCGTGCGCGCACGACCACGACGGCTTAATATGCTGCTATAAAGTATGATGCTCCAACTATACATGCATGGCATATGATATTTCACTTATACATTCGCATGCGAGGCGCTTTAAACAAAGCGCTTGCCTCGGGCTCAGCGAATTCCGAACTTGTTCGCCTGATCAAACGCCTTTCTACTTTTTAGGTAAAAATATCAAGAGGCCAGCTCTAGCGTTTAATTAAGGATATACAATTTCCGGTTCAATTTTCAGCAATCAGACGAAACAGCGCTGTGTGAGAATCCAAATTTACGATGGAAAAAAAAGCGCGCGCCCACGTAAATTTGGTATTAATAAAACGAGACTTGCAATTTCGCTGGAAATAATCCGAGTAGTTTTACGAGTTATTTCTGCGTCGACATTGTCGCAATTCTCATGCACTAGGGCAAAATAACACGAATGAGTTGACGAGTTGAATTTGCAATCCGAAATATTTGAATATTCGTTTGACTGACTAAATTTACAATTTTACTCGTACGATTCTTAGGATGACACTTGAAGAAGGGAATACCAGAGCGACAACTTGTATTGTTTCAGCCTTTACGAAAAATGTGTCACTCGCGACGAAACTTTTTGGCGGTAAGAATTAAAAAAACATCCTACACTTCTATGTTATGTCACATTAAATATAGCAACATTGTAAAAAATGATTATGTTAACTTTATATTTTGTATAACAAAAATTATCATTGTCAAGTAAGAAATCTTTACATTTTTTTTAATTTAGTGAAAGCTTGCATACTTGAATACAATTATATGAACCCACTCAGTATTGAATTTCAAATTCCCAAAATTTACACTAGTTGCATGCTAGTTCTGCCAGACACGTACTCGTTCGCGGATTATGAGAACAAACTCGTAATAATGTGGAGTGACGGCAAGGGCTCGTCGGCTGTTCTGCGTCGTATATGGTATATTTTGTAACGAATGTCTATGCTTCGCAAACTATCCCGGACTCGAGAGACGCGCGTTGCGTTTGAATACCAAACGACTTATGTCGCATATTGATTAACTTTCTTGTCCGCACTTAATTAAACCCTTTTTTTGTCAGCCGATTATACGTTTTGGATTAATTAACACGTACCGACGATCAAGACATATTCTAATTGAGTTTTTCCGCTTTCAAAATGTTCTTGCATTGAAACAATTATTTAATTACAGTTGTTCTTGAATTATACAAATAAAAAGCTTATGAATATGCAAATTTGAATTCATTACAACGCTTTTGTCCATTGTAGTAATGAACATATAGATTAAGTTATTTCACTCAAAACGTGAAGTTAGGTCATTGGCATATTATACGGTGAAATTTTGTATTACAGTTATCAAGTGTTAATCTATTTTTTATCGAAAAATTGAGTTTAAAGACTATTATATGTATAGAAAGTATGATCAATTTTCCATCAGAATATAATTCTCTACTTTCAGTTATGTAATTTCATTTTGTTTTATTGCGAAAATGCATGAAATTAAGATAAAATTTGCTTTCAATTTAAAAAATAAATTTATCATTAATTTGATTAATGAATGTTAGTATTATCAAATTAATATAAGAGGAAGATTAAACTGCCGAGGAATGATGGTGGAATAATTTGTAAATCATATTAATACAGAAATATTGCTTCCCGGATGTTTGTAAACAAATTAATAAAGTAGCAAAAAATAATTTGTAATTTAATCATTTCTCACTTTGATCCTATTTTCTCCAGGATAAACTTTGAAATTTTTTTGTATTTATATACAAATTTGCTGCTTTATCGTTGGATCAAAAAATAATATGAAAGCATGCTCATTTAAATCATAATTATAAAACTTTCTGAAAGCTAAATGTAAAATTTTATTTCCCAGTCTTTATGGAAATGATTTATATTACTGAAATTTCGAACATGTATACATTACGTTTTCAATAACTGAGAATATCAAACTACATTTTAATCTCAACACCGATATTTAGTGCAAATTATTAATAACTGCGTCTGCTTGCAAACACACAAAACATTTGATAATAATATTTTACCAAAAAAATAATTTCAAAATTTTGGAAACAAGGATTATATAGGATTATTTTCGGATAATCTTAAATAGAACCATGATTAACGTTATGTAATGACTCGCTTTATGATTTGCACTATTATCTAACAAAGTTTAATTAATAGCACATATTATTGTTGAAAATTAGATGGCAGTGCATGTGCTTCAATTTAACAAATCTGTCTCGTAATTCAACTATTTAATTACCTACTCAAAAAGTCGTGATTCTAATTACTTAATAATAACTTTTGGAACATTTCATAAAAGCATTTGCAATGTTATTTTAAAACGATTATATATATCTACAAAAATATATATAATTAATTAATAAAATACATGTATTAACATAATGCAGTGTACTACTAAAACAATTGGATGAAACTATTCGCTTGAGTTAAGTTGATCAATGTGACCTTATTTTTCAAGTTGAAATCAATTCGTTAAAATGCATTTTAATGTAGTTTTAATTATATATCATTTTAAAAAAGCATGATAAATCGTCGATCTACATAATTCTGAATAAATGATAAATGATGTAATTTGCACTGCGGACAAAAATTGCAAAAGTCATCTGTAAAATTTGAAGTCTTGACATGTATAGCTTTATGTATAATTACGTCTTACACGGAGAATTACAATATAAGCAATTTACCATTGATATTAAAACGCAAAATAATTTAAAATTCTATTGGTTATGATAATGTCGTGTAGAATGACTTTCAACGTCTATCGATTGAATTTCGATCTATTCCTTTTCGTTTCCTGATTGAATTTCACCAAGGATTAACGGAGCTTTTTGTCGTGTATTACAATTTAAATATTTTCTTATACCTTAAATAAGAATGCCTAAAATGCTGTTAATATAAAAAAGGAAGATAGAGAAAAATTATCATGCTAATAATGTACTCGTAGGTAAAGCTTTTTTAATGTACAATTATGAAGTGACTATTAAATATATACATTATAATTTTTATAAACTGACATATTTTTGAATATGAAATAAATGTGAGTAAAGATATTAAACTATAAATTCAGAGTTAAAATAATATTATTTTATTGCTAATACTTAGGTTAATTTATGATGACGTGAATGCCTTAAGAAATACAATTAGTTTGTTTATTAGTTGTTTCTAGAAAAACTCGCTAAGTTGCAATAAATATGTATATGCTATTCATTATATGTAGGTTAGACGACATTACATTTAACTTGAACCAGAATGTCTGCGCACTGCGCGCGATAATCCGGAAAGTAGGAAAGTTCTAGACTAGCATTTCTGAAAATGCTAATCATAAAATGCTACTGTGCGCATGTTACTGCGCATTAAACTATTCACCGAGCTATCATGTCAGCCAATCATAAAGAGGTGACACGATCTAGCACGAATTAAGTTGTAGTTTAGAACGTAAAATGCGTTAATGGAGCGCTTAAAGTGCATCATTCGAAAAATCCTATTTTCCGTGTTTTGATGTGATGATTCAAATTTTTCAATTTCAAACATTTATTCCTTTTGATTAAACAAACTTTGTATTAAGAATTTAAATAAAATCATTTTACTAATTATCATTAAAATTAGTAATTTTAATAATGAAATACATTGTTTGTTTTCCGTTTTACTCTAAGACGATCCTATATTCATACACTTTTTTTCATATTAAACATAATAAACATAAATAAGTTTCTTATAATATAACATGTTATATACACGAAAAAAATTTTGAATACATTAAAAAAAATTTCATTTAATAAAATTTTACATTATTGAAAATAGTTTATATCTGAAAAGAGACACGGTAGTGCTGGTCGCACAAAAACGATCGTTTTTTTGTACTTGGCCATAGACACTACCGTGTTTCTTGATTAATAAACTATAATTAAATAAACTATTTTCAATTGAATTTGACTAAACTTTTAGTAATGCAAGATTTTCGGAAAAATTACTCAACTTTTCATTAAAAATTACTAATCATTTATGAAAAATTCGTCAAAAAAATGTTTAATGTAAAGTTAAGTAATATTCGCAAATCTACAAAATTTAAGTTTTATTGAATTTTAATTAATTTTTTCATGAACGTTCAGCTTTTTTACGAATCTTTGACTTTTTCATACTTTTTTGTTTTTTTTTTTCTTTTTTACAACTTTGTATTTTCAAAATTTTCGTGATTTTGTTGGAGTCTTGATTATTTTGATGAGTTTTTGTTTTTTTTTTTTTTTTTAGAAATTGTGATCGTTTTGATGATTTTCGGACTTTGTGATACGTTTTCGACTCTTCATTAATTTCACTTTTTCATTAAATTTGGAATTTTTACGAATTTTCAATGTTTTGGTTAATTTTCATCTTTTTGCATGAGTTTCCAACTCTTTCATGAATTTTAAATGTGTGAATGAATTTTTAATTCTTTAATAATTTCGATATTATTTTCGACTTATTTAAAATATCATGCGAAAATTGCTGTATTGATGTTTTTATATTTCGGATTATGATAAACATTATGCTTATTATATATATTTATATCTGTTAAGTGAACGAATCAAATGTTTAAATTATTCATTCAAAAGCATGTACTGGATTGGTAAGGTCCGTTTTACTTCGTTACGGGTAAGCTTGGAAGGGGCCAATGTAGGCTCAATGTTTTGTAATTTATTGCAAGCTTGGAAAGTAGGGTCAATATAGGGACCAACCAGGATCATATTGAGGCCCAATGTGGATACATTGCATGTACAGGCTTTATGGGCAAACCATATGGGTCTCATCTATACGAGTAGACTTAAGTTGATGTCTACAAAACAATTTGTTAGAAGTCTTCGTAGCAGAGTGTGTAAGCTGTTTGACTTTCATGTTTGGGTCGTGGTTTCGATTCTCTATATAATATATAAAATTTTTGAACAAATATTTTACATCAACCCGCGTAAACAAAGAATCAGGCATTAATAGGGCATAAGAATGGCTTAGGAGCGCAGGCCAAACTCTTGCCTTACTATTGCCCTGCTATTGCCATGCTTTTGCCGTATTCATGTCAAATTAGTAGTATGGCAATAGCACTGCAATAATAAGGCAAGAGTTTGGCTCGCGCTCCTGCGCCATCCTTCCATTTTTTTACGCGGGAATGTTGAGGTAGCCCAGGTGTGCATACTGAGGATTAGTTAGGCCAATATTGGATTTCATCAAATATCTAAGACCAGGTAGGCCCGTTGAGCCCATATTGGGAATAACTAGTTAATTTGTAGGTAAGCGTTTGAAACCAATGCATCCTATAAAAATCCTACATAGGCCCAACGTTGGTCCGATCTTGGTGATTTAAGTAATTTAACTGAAATAAAATGCAATTATTTTATAGATTACAATAAACATATAGCTTAACTTGTCAAAAAATTACAAATATAACCTATCAAAATTTCAAATGAAAATCAGACAATCACAATTAGCATTTTTAAGTGATGCTAATTTAAGTGATTTTAATTCTGATGTTCGAACTCACTCAAACTGAAATAAACATAATTTTATTTGAACATTTAAAATAAATCTGCGTCTGTAGATTTTTTATTGTTAAAATTAAGGTTATGTTTATTCCACTTTCTAATTTTTCAGACAGATCCGGGATTGCCGGAGTGAGTTCAAACAACCAGAATTCATTTGAAAATACTAAATAAGATTAAATTATGACACGTTTTGGATACTTTATTAATTTAGTTTTATTTAATTATTTAATTTAATTAATTGGATACTTTAACTAACAATCAACTTCATCCACCTATCAACTCTTTTATTATTCATGGATTGATATTATTGATGGATACAATTGAAAGTACGTTGAACTAAAGAAAGATTTAATAATTTTGTATGTCCCTTTCTCTTTAACAAACAATTATGTTGAGTAATTAAAATGCATGATACTACAACAATATATCAGAGGTAAAGATATTTAATTTTAATTGTTTATTTTTTGTTAGAAGTTAGACAATTACAGAATAAATTATAAATAAAATTCACATACACATTTTCTTACAAAATATCATTTTTATATAAATTGTTACACTTATTTAATTTAATATTTTGTTTTTAAAAAATGATAAGTGCATAAAACAAAATCGGCAACAAATGTAGCTACAATTTTTTCCGTTTATTTATATAAACCGAAGTGTTGTTTTTGTCATTTGGACATGAAAGTGCGAAATGTGTAATGATACAAAAACGCCGTCAATTCGAAGTAAGAAAATGAGAAAGACGTGCGGGACGTGAAGAGGAAAGCCGAGTAATCTTCCGTATCGACGGAGTTGCACGGGAATTATGGGAGATGAGGCACGTCGAAGGAGTTTGCACTCGTAAATACGTTGTTACGCCGTGCGATCGAATAGAAAAATAAAAGTACCGAGAGACATGCACGTTGCACGAAAGGTGACAAGTTGTCGTCTCAATAAATTTGTCCCTCGATTTTTTTTACTTTTACTTAAAGAAAAAAAAGTCATTTTATATATCCGCTTACGATAGCTATTAAAAAATAGACGTTAAAAAACACGAAATGGGGCAAAAAAGGTGGACGACGGTCGAAAGACGAAGAACGTAGAATACGGGAATGAAGAAAATTTCGTTTGAAGCGAGACAAAATTTTTTGCCTCAAGGTGGAACCAATTTGAACGTGAAAACAGCTTCGCATTTTCAGGTCGGAGCTCTGTTTGTTCGAGATAAGTTGAGTCAATTTGAGGGAATTGAATTTTTTGAACGCCCAAGTTCAAGTTTTATTGCAATCAAATTATCGACTAATATCAATTAAACTTTATTCATTTAATTGGATTATACGAAAATTTAATGATTTTTTCAAGCATTTTTCTTGTTTTTATATGCAACAGACAATGTTTATTGTATAAAGTGCTTATGAAAATGCTTTTGTGTTGAGAACAAAAGAATTTAAAATGTCGTCTGATATTTATATTCTTTTAATTCAAATAACAATACTATAAATGTGACTTTTTGCGTAAATAAAATGACAATTCTATACAAATTATTCTGAAAATGGAGATTAAAATTTATATATTTCACAATTTTCTTTTTGCAACAATAATGCAGTCCAGTTGAAAAAATAATGATATTAAAGTGCTGTACTGTGATAAAATAAAAATATTTCAAAATATTATTTTTTTTGCTGTAAAACGGTGATTTTTATTACATCAGATATCGTCTTTCATTCATTTCGACACAGAATAATCTTTGATGAATGGTCTTTCATTTACGAGATATATATTTTTTTGCTAATCTATTTAGTCGTGCGCACGGCCGATTTACATGATAAAAAGTTGGAACTGCATAAATAATAAAGCATTGCGCGATGAGAAATGGAGGGAAATTTGAATTGCAAATGGCCGGTTACACATATGCGTCCACGTAATGCGCAGATGAGAGCGCATCGTCATTAAACATCAATGGGAGAAGCATCGCGCGCACCAAAACTCGCGCTAATTCTCAAAATTTATTAGTTTTGAAACTGAACTGCGGCACGCATCAGGTTATTCAAATGATGCGGGATTGGATGGGACGCGAGGGAGATCGCAGCTGTAGTTAATTTAATTAATTATAGCGAGCGTTAATTTAGCTTTGATGACACGCTCAAGGATCCATCATGCGGCTCTGGTATGCAGTCTTGAAATCGAATCAAAAGCTCTGTACACAGAACGTCGCTGAGCGTCTACCGAAACGTAGGAAAAGTATAAACAGGGACTCCCTTTGCATGCCGTCAACGAGTTGCCAGCGTTATTTGCTCACAACTCAAATGTTTTTAACATAACTGGGTGAGTAAAGACTCACATGCATAAGTAAAACGGAAACAAAAATAGGTCGCGACGATGAATTAATGCAAACGAGCGACAACGAAATTACTCTCACCCATTCAGACTGTTTCTCAAGTTTGAGACAAAAATACAGAATAACCGACCAGAAAAAATAAGAAATCTGTCGTTTGTTGATACGCTCGATAAATTTTCGACAAGTGAACTGCACAAATTTATTTTTAATCAACATCGTTAAATTGAAATATTACTTTGATTAACGGTTGGATAATTAATGAGACAACGATATTATTTTCACGGCATATTTTTTAAGTTATCGCAAAAACTTTTAAGCTATATTTTTATATATTTAGTAATAATTGATGAGCTGAATCGTAGATATAAAAAAATAATTTGGCTTTAATTTTAATTTAAGTTTGATTTCCTTTAAGTTATGAAGTTTAAGAATTTGTGTTTGATTACCTTTAAGTTATGTTTTATGAAACGTAATGATTTTGTTATCAGTATGTACAGTAACGATGGTGTTGTATAATTCTGAATGTTGATTCTCAAATTAGGGACTTCATTCGAAATACTCTATGAGAATTCTCGATGATTGTTTAAGCCTCGACAATCCATTAGCTATTCTCAAACCAAGATCTACAATTAAGTGCCCCCACGGAGATTCTCATTAGGTAAACCAAACAGAATTTCCACACGTTTCTGAATACTTAGTGAGATATAGAAAAACAAAGAATGCAAATTGTCGACGCTAAACAACTTGGAAAACATATTCGTCCGCCTAATTAGAGACCCAAGTTGAATGTGTGACTGAAATCAGGTAATCACATTTGCATTTTATTGTTCCAGTTTCGCGTGGCAAGCGGCAAGAATGATGCATAAATTCACACATTGATTTTGTTGTAGAGAGTTAGAAGGTGTTTTAAGTTCATGAGGCGGTCTCGAGTTAAGGTATAATTAAGCCACATTATTTTCAAGCTTGCAAAGCTAATGTACCTTAACGTGAGAACTCTTTTTTAACTTTTACTTGTTTGAATATTTTAATGCCGAAATATATTTTATCTCGCAAATTTGACATGGGGAGGGTCACGTCGATTTGCGGTTACATCTGTTTTCTAGACGGGCGTACGATGCCAGACATTTTGATATGGATATATCGTGTTAAGGCTTTTGAGATATTTATCCGTCTCTGGAATATGCTAATATAAGCTTATATTTTATATAAAAAAAACATGAATATGTATATTATTTTATTAATTAACTGAGAGTAGCTGTACATAAAAAAAAGAGTAATGGACTTTGTAAGTACTATTTTACTAGTTTCGTAATACTTTCGAAAGTTAAAAAAATTGTTAACATGTCAGCAACTCATTAGAAAAGTCAAAGTTAAATACTTTTTTTTGTAAAAGTCTTATCTTGCAAATTAAATAATAGTTTGTTTTGCATTTTGCATTTTGCTTTACTTTAAATGTATATTTAAGGTGTATACATTTTTATTCTGAGACATTGTGTGATATATTTTAAGGGAGACATTTTTGATTCCCACGATACTCTATTTTAAGCTTACATTTTGACAATAAATGTTATTTGGAACAGTGACAAATGGATATCTGCACGAAATGTTGCCAATAGGCGACCAACCTTCCTAATAAACATCGCTTTGGCATTCGTTATCAAGCGATAACTATGCGACAGTGCCGTTGAAAATATGACAGCCTGCGAGATAACTGTCCAGTTACAGACATGACCATATTCGAGGACATTCGCGGACGATGTTGTCAGATGTAAAAACAATCGACATTGACGCCATAAAAGCTGACGTTCGATTCAACAAACAAAGAGCACTAGAAGAGGGATGAGCCAGTCTCGCTCTTCAAATCAAATCGTATCGAGTGTGGTGTAAAAAATGTGCGGATCATTCTGAAGATAGACAGATTCGATAAAAAAATAGCAGGAAACCAAACAAACCACACTCCAGTTTGCAGTTCATTTAAAAGATATCACCATGTTTAGTAATTTTACGAAAAACTATTTACCGCAAAATTAATTGGGACCGTCTTACTTGGAATTTATCTACTTCAAAGTAGAGCAAGTCAACGTTAGACGCGACACATTCCCATAACAGTTACATTACTGCTATTTTTCTTTAGCGAATCATTTTTTATTAGATTTCATTTTTGGTTGTTATTTATATAGTTACTTTTTTCTTTTTTTCATTAATATAATGTTTCATATATTTGTGTATATCATTTGTATTATATTTAAAATGAGTAAGAATATTCGTAGAAAATGCGTGAAGACGATATCTTTGCGAAAACAGTAGCTTGGAAAAGATAACGTTTGTCAATTTGAAGCCAGTACTAAATGGACGTTTCTTCCTTTTTCAAAAGCCATAACTTATACAGTTGAAAACATCAGAATTTCATGAATTCAACAGTGCCAATATTTCAATATACATTTTGGTGCACACATTTCATATCACCTTTTTTGCGTGAAAGTATAGCTTCGATTGAATTGTTTTCTGTAAAAAGTTTAGGTGACCAAAAAAGGACAGAAAAACGGCGCGAAAAAAAGAATAAAGAAATGAAATAGAAAATAAATAAATTTCGACTTTAGTCAAAGTGAAAAATTGCTTTAATTCAATGAAGTTGTTTTTGTCATTAGTTAGCATGTTTCGTTACTTTAGCTGTCAATGTCTTTTCTGTTAGTTTTAAGAAAAAAAAGGAGGGGTAATATTTTAAGGTCAGTAATTCAAAGGGAAATGAAAGCAAAGTAGTGCGTCGATAGGAACGTCAAATAAACGCTATTATAGCGTCAAAGAAAAAGAATGCATTCTCTCGGAGCAGCAGTACGTCGAGTGCAAGATAAATCAAAACTCCAAGGCGAGGTTGAACAAGGAACACTTGCCCAATCCTCGCGGTGGCGTTTCATTTCTCGCAACGATCTCTCGTTACTTTTGCGATATATAAATCTCTTTTAACCTTATATCGGTCCTCTTTTCTTGCTGCGCTTGCCAGCTTTTTCGCTGCACGCTTTTTCGTCTGCGAACGACACAACTTCCATTTTCACTTGTTTTCATTGTTATCTCGCGCCATGACATTTTGACATTGTCCGTGTATTACATGAAAAACATTGGCGATTGTAACGATACGTAGCGTGAATTTGAGATTTTTTTCCTCTAGCACCATATTACAAATTGCATTCCGGATTGAACAATTTATTTGAGACCACTTTTGCACCGACGAAACTATTTCATTGTACTTTTCGACATTTTTCGTTTTTCTCTTCTCCTGCTTCGTTATTTTTTTTAGTTTGCAAAAATAACGTTTGTCTCATTTCTTTGTTCGAAAGTAAAGAATGACTTCGTCTCGAAAATTTATTACCAACAACAATTTTTCGATAAAATTATCAGAGTGAATTTCATGAGGCTGATATTTAGGAGTAGTTTTATCGATAGAACGTGCACGTAGTAGGTCATTTTTGACTAAAAAAAGTTTACCAACAACTTTCTATTTGCTGTAACTTATCCCAATTGGCTTCATAAAAAAGTTCTATCATGGTATTAGGTCCTCAAGGGAAGTTAAAAAAAAACCCGTCGTAATTCACATAACTTGGTGTTTACGTTCTAGTTAACTTCAATTTTCGAAACGACTAAACAGTTCCAATGTCCCAACTTGACAATTGCCCCAAAATAACATTACAGATTATTTGACTTTATAGATAAATTGAGATTTATATTGTCATGTATTATACAACTGTAACTGTTATCTTCTTTTTATTGCAATTGTTCGAAATTTACAACAATCATCGATCTGTAGTTGATAAGTTAACTTGTACATATTAAAATATTAAAATTGTACAAATTTGTTATTTATTACAAAAATTGTGCAGCAAATTGATTAAATTATTGCAACTCATGTGTGAGTCTTAATTTTCGACTCATTTTGTAAGAAAAATTGTATATGAATTAACATGAAGGTTTTACAACATTTTCTTGCTTTATGATGAGAATAAGGTAATTTTTGTAATAACTAATCAAGTCAATGTAATAATGATTAAAGTATTAGAATTGAAATAATTCAAATTTGTTCAGGTTCATTGAAATGAAGTTACATTGAAAATTGTATATAATCGATTTTCATTTTTTGTTAGAATGATACCATTAATTTACAAATGGCAAAATCGAGTTAAATGATTCATAAATTAAATGGATTTTTGGGATCAATCAAATATCTCGTTAATTTGGAATTAATGACCCATAAGTTTCCAATTCGATCATTCGATCGGAAAATTCTTTTATCACAGTAACGTCGGCTTCGTGTTCTTCATTTTGTGAAATTAATTATACATGAATGTCAAAAGAGCTCCATGCGGAAAGTGTAACGATTGTTCGCGCACGAATTCGACTCAAATGACTGCTTGGCACGCAATGCGAGACACACTCCAAAACGATCGACCAATCGGGATGATTTATTTAGGTTACGAAAAGCCCTTTTCTCCAGCCAAGTAACGAGATGCGCCATTGTTATTTATGACAGTCGTGTGCGTATACCGGGGCTTTACAACCGGAAACTTTCTCACTATCAAAATCTCATCGATTATGACGAAGCACGTTTTAACATAAATACTGCATTGCAACTGACTGCTTACATCTATGTAAAATTCCAATTTTTACTCAACTTTCAGACGCAATGTTTTGTAGCCTTATGTTTCTCAATTTGATCGATATTTTAATTTGCTCGTGTTTTATCGTGAATATATATATATATAAAACTCATGCAGAATTCAGAATATATTTATTTACATTCAAATGTAAACAATTTAAATGTATACGGTATAAAAGGAAAATGTTTATATCCACTGTTGTATTTCAGAAAATCCCAATTATTATTTTTTTTCTCTTTTGTTTTGTTTATATTTGCCCCCGGTTTACTTTTTGTTTGTTATTACAAACTTGTAAAATTTCTTTGTTGTTTTCAATATTTTTGTCTTGTTCTAGATTTGTTTGTTTTATTGTTCGCTGATAAAATGCAGAATGATATATAAATATGATCGTATTTTACTGTATATACATTTGAAATTATCGCGAGATATGACATTGTGGATGTTAAAATATTCGGCATAACATATATGCACAAACGTAAAGTTCATTCTTATGTGATGTAACGTACTTTACAGTTATAGCGTAATAAAAAGCTTGCGATGGTTAACTTGCGCTGCAATGGTTTCGCACAATCAGGCATCCCGAGATTGACAGTGCAACGTTGCTCATATTTTACTGTTTCAATCACGTCAAATATTCCAACAAAAAATTGCCAAAAACTTCATTAACGTTTGCACTCTTTATTAACGTTAATTTGTACTTTCATTGTTTGTTTGTGTGTAAAAAAAGGAACAAAAAAAAGCATGAAAAGTGTCGTGATAATGTCAATGTTGGCATTTGACATTATCATTATTTTGCATGTTTTATCGATATATTCGTAAAAGTCGCCCGCGACGAATATTATTTTAAACAACGTAGCGTCAATATTTGCTGAAAATGTTTGTTCATTTTTCATCGTAATTGACACAAAAGATGACAGTCGTTATCTTTGTTAATCGCTCGCGTGAAAAGATATTGATTTTTTCATTAAAACAACGTGTTTTTAGATAAGTTAATGTATAATTAATGCCAGTAATGCGTTTCATGCTCTTTATAAACTGCATGCATAATCAATTCAATTTAGCAAAAAGCCATTGCTGGTAGTAGTATTAAATATTGTAAATCATGTAAAACAAAGTTCACAATCGTAAATTAGCGACACGAAAATTTCTCATCTACATACAATAAAAAAGAAAAATTTTTAATCAAAAAGTAATCACATCGTGAAATTATTCTCAAAAATTATTAGATTTCCAGATAAAATGTAAAATTGATGATTTTCAGGTTTACAATTCGTTCGTTCCATTTACATTTTAAAGTTAATCCCTTGACAAAAAAGTCATTAAAGAAATCATAAAATGATAAACTTTTTTTTCGTTTAGACTTAAAGTCTGTTGAACAAAAGTGAATCATTACGTCAAAGAGTAGAATTCACTGTTACATAAAAAGTATTCTAAGCGATATATTATTGAAAAAAGTTGACATTGAAATATATATTTGACATACTGACAAAAGGTTGAATAAAATATTTTTAATTAACGTAGTCTGGTTCATTAAAGTTTAAAGAGAATTACTTATTCAAAAACTATAATTGCGAAAATAAATGTCAACAATACGAAGTGCCATTAAAATCAAATCATCAAATGAAATACGAATGTCTGACGTAAATGTGTAATATACATAATATATAATTACACATCAAAATGAAAAGATAATGCAGAGTTGAATTATTCAATTTCAAACAAAATTCACTCGTATAAAAAGAAAGACAAGGTTAAGTAATAAAAGTATAATAAAATGTTAAACAGGAATGAAATGAAAGTTGAGATATTCTATCAAATATTCGAAATGACAAATGGAAAAAGTCGTTGATTCCGAGGCGAGTATTTCATCTTAGTACATAAAATATTTGTGCCATAACGCTCGTATAAAGCAAAGGAATTAACACAATCCGGAAACCGGGGATGCATGCTACTGTGTTCGAATGATCAATAGTATTCGCGCGCGTCAGTATGACAAGTAGCTATTGCCAACTCGTCTCAGGAAGTCGCGTCTCTGTCGTCGACCAAGTTACACAAATGCCGGCAAAATTGATTAATAGCGCATACACATACACACGTGCTGTATGTGTTCGTGTTGTGCATTGTTATACGCGGGGGCCTCGCTTATTTCACGGCAAAAATGCGGCCTACAACAAAAGAGGATTTATTCATTAGGCCATGAGCAAAGTTTACAAGATTAGCACAAAAATCAACCCCAACAACTCCCTCACACATATTCATTTCCTTTTCACTTAAATTGTGTGAAATCTAATTAAACTTTAAATTTACCGGCAAATATATTATAGTATTCCCAAAGAGTTATTGCTATGCTATTGTTGTGAAATTACTTTTGGGAAATGACAGTCAAGTATAATGTCGGATTTAAATATATTTTCTCCGATACTTCACATTTTCATCAAACTTAATTATTTGATTTATTTTGTATTTTTATTCCAGTTTTCATTTATTAAAGGATAAAGCATTAACGACTTATCATGAATTATTGAGCTCAATTTCCGTTACATTGTTTATAAATTAAACGATTTCTCAGATTTAACAGGATGTTTGTCCTAAGAGAAAACAAATATATTAATTACTTTTGACTTTTTTGCGGTTGCAAGGTTTTCTTTTTTTCTTATTGTATTTTGAAATTTGAAGAAGAAAAACTTTAATTGTACTCTACTACCAATAAGTTTTAAGCTACTTAAATCTTATTGGTCACTTTAGTTATTTAAGTGAGATTTTATCCTTTCACTTTTCCAAGATAAGAGAAATTCGAGTAATTGAAAAAATTTTCAACTTAAAATCAAAAACAGGATGGTGGAAAAATGTAATAAAAATGTTAACCAGCGTCATTAAATAATCAATACTTATAAAGATGCGTCAAATAAATATTGATTAACGACAGTAAAAACAAAATTGTTTACATACAGAAAATAATGTTAATTATGTATTGGCTTTGCAATGCATCGAAATAAATAGAACGTATCTGATTGCTCTTCTTTCGTAAAACTTTTTTTTGCCGTTAAACTTATCTCATCGCGGAAAAAGTGTATTGATCTCGTAACTCATTGCAGCGTAACGATCGATGCCTGGCGCTTATCTGGAACACAAAAGTCCGCGGGGAAAAAAATAAATACCGTGGCAAACGAAACATAAACAAAAGTCGATGGCACATTAGGATGCGTTGCCGCAACATTTGCATGGTTATTTGAATTTCGAAAGCCCGCAGAACCCGTGCGATCGAGCTTTTTTTTGTTTCCCGCGAAAAACGTTACATCTCTATTAATGCCAGGCGCTCTTTCGCGTGCTTTTTTAAACAGCCAGGCATCCCCCGTTTCCCTTTCCCTCTGCTCGTTGTGTGTTCAATACCGTCGACAATAACTTCCTATCCGCGGGATTTGAAACATAAATAACCGACTTCCGCCATAACGCAGGTAATGCGCCTGGCAAAACTCTGTTTACACGTGCGCGTACGTTCCGTTTATCTGTCACTTTTATAAATCTCTTTGCGTCGACGACCGCGTTGATTATTATTCAGTAACTGTAGGAATATTTATTATTAACGCTTATACGTGCTAATCAAATTAAAGCAGCATTTTATATTAGATATGACTTTTATGTCACCTGAATGTTTTTCATCACATCATATTTTGACTTTGGATTTTCAAATATTATGCTTCATATTTATGATAATAATCATAATTCATCTCTTATTTATATAATAGGAGATTTGAAATTATATGAAACTGAGAAATAATGCGTTTTAGACAAGAATTTATGAAATGCTCGTGCACTTTGACTTTATAAAGTTGATAAATGTATTATAAATTCTTTCATAATTTCTATGAATCATGCAAATAGTTTAGAATTGAAATGTTTCATGGTTAATAAGTTAGTTTAATAAAATGGTTTTGAATAATTTTTGTAAACAGAGAATATTTTATCAAATTCTCAGAGATGCGGCAAAATGTATGTATAGTGAAAGATCAGCAAAATATTTTAGAATGAACATTAAACGTGAAAGATAATGTGCAAATTTTCAGATATAAAAGACTTTATGTCAAGAAAACATTATCTGATGGCGAGATAAATAGATAGAATACTTAATCGTGTGAAAACACAGCTAAAAGTAGAAACACATAAATGAAGTATGAGAAATGATTAATTTCTTGTTTTAATGTGAAAATTTAATTTCATGCAACAACTCGAATGAAAGAAATATAGTTTCTTTTTTTGAAATTTCATAAAATTAAAAACATACGAAATAACGTATTCATCTGTCACGAATTTGAATATCTTCTAACCTTAAACGTCGCCATTGGGATCAAATGCAATATATATCATTGGAGCGTGTCAAACTTTAAAAAGATATATGACAAATAAAAAGTTATTCATAAATCTTGACGGCAAGTTCAGTGGCGTATCGATATGGAAAAATGCTCGAGCATTTTTTGTGTATGAAAAACCGAAGACGCGCTTTTGGACGTTCGTCATAGTAAAATTTGCGTCGTGCGCATTTGGCGCATTAATATTCGCCTTCGCTTCTGCAGCACGTGGGCATTAATTTATGCATTGCGAGTTATCGTTATATCCGCGTTGAAATATGTGTTGTGGTATCTGCAAAAGAGCGGACTGTTGTTGTTTCTTTTCGAGTATTCAGGGGTTTTTGCTCATCGTTCCAAAAAAAGACACATTACTTTTATAATGTTTTAAATATGTGTTCATTTTCCGTTTCATTATTCTTTTTGTTTCTAATTTGTCCTTTCTTTCTTTCGCTTGAATTTTTTGTATTTATCATTATACACAAATAAAGAGGGCTTTAAAATGAACAGTCTATATTTTTATTTGTAGGGAGAAAAATGGTGTATTAAAGCGAATTAAAATTTATCTTTTTGGGGAATATATGAAAATATCGATATATGGAATATGACTCATAAATATTCCTCATGATCATATGTGTTATCGAAATTCATGTCACGTTTTGTCATATATAATTTCAACTTTTTGCAAAGTATAATTAACTTAACTGAAATATCACCCACAGAATACCAAAATTTGATTCATGATAAGCAGTGTAGAAATGATTCATATGAATTTTTATGAGATGTATATTATTATGAGGTGAATATGTATTTTATAGGAAAAATTTGAATATTTATTATTGCTGAATGAGCCATGGTCCACAATGTTTTATATTTTTCAATGCATACGTTAATTATAAATTACGTGTAGAGCGTGCTGTTACGTGTTGAAAATAAATCAAATTGAAAAAAAGGCCATAATAAAAGTAAAACTAATTTTACCACTTGCTGAAGAATAGGGTTTTTTTCCTATTTTATTTGTTACCTCGTTTGTGAAGTGCACACTTTGCGTTCTACCACAGCAGGTTCAAACACTTGAGGCCTCACGTAATAATCTCCTTAAAAAAGAGGATGCAAGTGCTTCACAATCGAAACGTATCGAGATAAAGACAAAGTGCAAAAAGTACCATTTTGATGTCATTTTCATGTCAAATTATTTTGAATAAATTTCAATATTGTAATACATTATTTTCAACTAAAAACAATTTGTCGCAACAATTATGTATCGATGATATAATTACTGCGACATTATATCAATCGATATTGAAAATTCAAATAGTTCATGTTAACATTTGTTAATTTGAGTTGTTCAATTTTTATTGCAATGCAAAATTGAAATTATGTACAAAATGATCTACATTTTATCATAATCAGTGTTTCCACTTTATTACATTCGCGTAATATTTATGTAAGTATTAAAAACGTATTAGTTACTTTTATTTCTTTAAACGCGTTAAACTAGATTTAGCATAACCCCATTTTTAGTGAGGAATAGCTAAAAGTACGTTCGCAAAAGATGTATGAGAAAAATTTGACCTCCCAAAAGTACAAGGCTTTATCTTGTTAAAAACGACGTCTATTTTTGTCTTTTGTTTTCGCACCAAGATCGCGGCATTGTGATTTGCGCTTGGAAAACAGTCCCTCATTGCGAAATGCACAACTATGCACAATGCATGCATCCATTCGGCATTCAAAATAAATTCTAATTTGGAACTTCGTAATCTGTAAATGTTAAACTTGACAAACTGTGTCGAGCGGATTGCGTTCTCTTTCATCTACCTATCGTGCATTTTAGTTTAGTTGCATATATTACGAAATTACGAAAATCATTCAGCGCTGCTTTAGTTTATTATTTACAATTTAAAAATATACTAGAAACTACAATGTTAACATCGTTTTGTTGATAACAATTTCAGTATCACTTATTATTTTAAATAAAATAATAAACATTTCTTGTTACTTTTTTTACAAAATACTTTTATATAAGCTAAAAATCAATATTACTCTAGAAAATTAATGAACTGAAATGATAAGTATTAAAAGTATAAAATTATCCTTTATAATAAACAATAAATTACAAGCGAAATTGGCATGAGAAATTGTATAACCTTTTTTGTCGCAGCAACTTACTTTACATTTATTAAATGTGAAAGTTTCGAAAGTTGGAAAATGAGAAGGGCGGGATATTTGAACCGGGCTTTTTGTAGAAAATCATTTGTGCCGAAAGAGGAGAAACAATTGAAGTACTTTTGTCGCAAATGGCACTCAATATATATATACAACTTGATCAGGGGAGTGCGATTACAGAAAGAAAATATAGAAGAGCGATTATTCGTTATTTTGATGATGCTATTTTTTAAAGTAGCTTTCTTTATATTAATAGTTATTTAGTTTGTCTTTTATAAAAAGTTAAAAGTCGTTTTATTTATAGCTTATTTAAGAGATTTTACACGCATTGACAATAGTTAGACACGCACAAAGAAATCAAAAATAAATGTAAACGATTTAGCTTGCGCCTCATAATGTGTATCGGTGTGGCTCGTTAGTCACGAAATGGCGCGTTGCATTTTGCTGCATCACCGAAAATACGACTAAAAAATATGTACATATAACAAATATATATATATGTATGTGTATACATTAGAGAGCAAGTCTATGCGATCAATACAACCGAACCGCATAACTACTCCTCTTTTACAAAAATTCTTATTACATTTTTCGCTCGTGGGCTGCAAATTTCGACAAATATTTTTGAAGTCATGCTAATATTCCGACGTAAACATTATACAAACTGTGCAA
The DNA here is from genome assembly GCA_022817425.1 of Gryon sp. ZL-2020. Taxonomy (NCBI): domain Eukaryota; kingdom Metazoa; phylum Arthropoda; class Insecta; order Hymenoptera; family Scelionidae; genus Gryon; species Gryon sp. ZL-2020. The sequence goes on along the minus strand of JABFPJ010000912.1, from coordinate 5,851 downwards.
AAATATTCCAACGTGCGAGCAAAAGTGGCATTTCTTTTCGTGAACTCATCCGGAGGAAAAATTCAATTACTACTACAAACGCCATATTATTATTGGTCAAAGAGTGGTAATTGAATTCTCTTGTATGTATTGGAACTTTCTGAATGACTTACAACGAAATTATAGCTTACAAATGTTTTCAACCGTGAATGCAAATGTATTAAAAGGCACTGAGTGTATGATATAAATTGTTTCATCGGAAATGTGAATGTTTATTAATTATAAATGTATGCACTCATCTACACCGATTCTACAGATCTAGTTGTGTGCAAATATAAAAAAATGTTTGTAGTTAATAAGTCATTCCAGAAACGTATTTTATCAAACAAAACATATCAAGTGAATCTTATAATAAGAACAAATCGACTGATTCAGTTCATTTTTCGCTGAATATTCATATTTTATGTTAAGTATCTGCAGATAAATCACTTTATTTAATTATCTTGTAGGTATATAATTAATATATATGTTGAACCAATGTAAACTTATGAAGCATAATAAAACTATCATTTCAAGAACATAAATTTAAAGACTTTATTAATATAGTCTTACTTTTCATAATAATAAATGTTAAAATAGTTTGTTTGTGCACTAGTTCATTTTTGGCATATATTATTTAAATGTAATACGATTTAAATACATTTAAAACTTTGAGTATATTTAAATACATCGTTTCAGAATGTATCTTAAATAGAAGTTGAATATACTTCAAGTATAAATTCAAATGTATATTAACTCTTTGAGCTACAGAGATCTTCAATGGTCTTAGTTTCATGAACGCTAGAAATGCGATACATGTGTTAGTTGATGTCGCTTGAATCGCGCAGACGGGCGTAGCCTACTATTTTGTTTCACGTCAGTGACTTGTAGTGGGGATCCGCTTAATGACTTAAGAAACTTTTTTCAAGTAATAATTCGAGTTTTAACATTAAAAATCTTAAATATTAAATAAGACTTTTTCTCAAATTCATTACACCAAGTTTAACTTGTTGAAAATATGATAAATATAACTTATTCGATATGAACATTTTGAAGTTGAAAAGAATCGGATTTTTTAAAGAAATCAAAGATAGAAAAGACTATTTCGTATGACTAGTGAGTTTTGCTGTCCTTTGAAAGGTTAAAGGAACTATTTCCATCCAAAAAAAGCCGGTCAAATTGAAAAAGTAAAATTTCTTTTCAATTCGCAATATAAAAATCGTGGCTTTGCCATCTCGTGCACACTTCTTTCCAGATTTCCCGTGTAAAAGTCCGATCTTACAGGATGTCTCTTGCCGTGTCGAGCTGAATATTTCACGTCAGTCGGAGGGTAACCGCTTTGAAAAGTGAGCTCTACTCGTTGGGGAATCCTGTGTTCAATCACGTTCATTCACTACTGCTTGTAAAGTAAAATCAAAAAATAGCGCCAAGGACGGAGAAATCTAACTACGTCCAGCCTATTCCCCCCGTTTCACATATTTTCAAAGAGATTGTAATTAATGCGCTTTTGTGTGTTTTATTCGTGGATTAATTAAAGGTAAACAGTTTGATCATGTCTTCATCAATATGGTTTTTATCTCAATGTGCCAGCTTTTAATCGAAAAGTGAAATGTTAATAAAACAATTTTGAAATTTTTGATATGTTAAAAGTTATCGATACTACGGTTTATTGGTAGCAAAATGTTAAAAGTGATGAACAAATTGATCAATAACTTATGCTTAACTATTATAAACCCGGAAATATTAGTTTGTCCATTTTCGCAGACTGTTTTCAAAAGCACATGTCTTTTTCAGTAATTTCAAAATGTTCGAATATTAAAACATTTTATAAAACTGAATTTTACATTTTATTATACGTAATTGAAGCATTAATTTTAGCAATAATTACATTACTTTATGATAAATGACTTTAAACGTGAGTATAAAAAATGTGAAAAAATTACTTAAAAATTATGTAGTGAAATAAAAAGCATTTAGTCAGACATTTTTATGTAAAATTGATGATCTTTTAGATATCAATATAAAAAAATATAGGAAATTTTACTTTTATTTTTCTGTTAATACGTTTTATATAATCACAGTGACTGAAGAATGTTTATTTATTATGAGTTAATATTTTTATTTAATGACATTTTACATTTTAAATATAATAAATAAACTATTACCGTTGACCATTTATTTTATTTTAGGCCTTCATACAACTTAAATCTCAAAAAAAGTTGTTAAAATCAGATCATATAAGATCATATTTGAAAAACCTCAAAGTAGCTAAAAAACGCAGTAGTGTAGCCAAAGTTTAGTCAGACGGCCTCTGTTCAACATCAAAAATTGTATTAATCTAAAGTTAACGTATGTAAATAGTGAAGGTAAATTCATTGTTTCTTGAAATTTACCCAAAAGCAAGGTCTTTGTGTTGCGTTACTTTCAACGTAACGATGCTTACGTACAATTTACTCATTTATTCAAAAACATGGTTTTTTATTGTACTTTTTATTTTTTAACAAATAAACAATTTGAAATAATAATTTTTAAGTAATAAACAATTTGAAATAATAATTTTTAAGTAAAAACGTCAAAATTACTGAAGTGATGTAATTGAAGCGATGTTGAAATAAACAAATTAATGGCAAGATTAAACATTTAAATACTTTAATAGATAAAATAACAAATTTATTACATACAGTAATTGTATTGTTCATAGGTATATTCAGAAAGCAACGTAACGCAAAGGTGCTTGCGTACACGTTCTGCATAAACTTGAAAAACAACGTATACTTTTAAAGCCGAACGTTATGTTTGGTAAGTCGGTAATGACGGTATATCAATTTCTCATTTTGCAAAATTGTGTATATAATGGGATAAATGTGAATACCATCTTCTGAAAATACCTGCGTTTTAAAACTTTCTTTCGATAATATGAAATCCGTTAAAATACCTTTGCCAATAAACATTGGCGGATTGATACATACCAAATACCCAATAACACTGATATTCGTTAGAACAATGCATATTTTGAGGTGAAGTAGACGACCGTAGGTCATAAAAGTGTATATCGCATGCATACAGGGCGAGGAATAAGGTAAATGAATGTAGAGGGAGGGCGGGGTAGTTTGGTCTCCTTCTCTTTTTGCTCACCAGGTGGGGATAGCAGCGATGAAAAAAGAAGCGGCGGGGACGACGGTGGAGTATAGGCGACATGGGAAGAAAGCTGTGGAGCGCCGCCGGTATGTAGATACATATAGCTTCAACTTTGGCTCTGCCGCAGTGGTATCGAGCGGCCACCCCACCTTTCACCTTTACCGAGCCCCTACCATCGTTCGCTAGGAAACCCATCCACCCTTCCCAAGCGACCCGACCGTATACTCTCTCGCTCTTTCTCTCTCTCTTTGATTGAGACAGAGAAGGAGAAAAGCTGAGAGAGAGAAAACATTTTCATCTTTCTCTCTCAATCTTTCTTCCTTCCTACATCTGTCTTTATCTCTCTCATGTTCTCTCTGTTTCCAACTCTCTCTCTCTGGTGATTCTGTACAACTACTAACGTAAGTACGTGCATGTTAGGGTGGACGGCATCGCCTTGGCTTGTAAGGTATAGGTAGTAAAACCCTTTACCCCCCTTGCCTTCCTCTTCTTACGTGGTCCATACAGTGGACCATGTGCTTTCATGTTCTCGTCGCTGATTATGTGCTTTAAGTTGCTTTCGGAGTAGGAGAGTCAATGTGGTTCCGTGTGAGGTGAGGTTGCTTTGGGACAATACGGAATTTTTGATGAGGGGTTGAGAGTTTGTTGGTATGAGAGCAGCGTGGCTAGGGGTGGATTTTGGTTTTGACAGCAAGTTTATAAATTTGGTAGGTGAATCGGACAGATTTTCAAAAGAAGAAAATCTGAAATTAATTGGCGAGATTTCATCTGGACTTTCGGTTGGAAAAAAGGAAATAACGCTTTTAAAGATTTATTTAATATTATTATTTATGATGTATTTAGTTTCTTTCTTAATTTAACAAAAAATTATTTACTTGTATCGAGTGCATTTTCAATATAATTTAGTTTCAGTATAAATCGTATTACGGGGTTACGATGAAAGTCTGTACCAGCATCTATAAAGTTTCAAAATATTGACACTCTATTAATGGAAAACTAATATATGTAACCTAATTTTTGTTTATTAATGTTTGTTCTTGTTTTAATAATTACTCCTACGACATTTTTGCTATACACACAAGATGCATTATACATTTAATATATATTCGAAGAAAATATCATATATATACATATATACATATAATACATCACTAATGGTAATGCTTAACACATTATCATGTAATGTATTACATTAGATATTTTTCTCTTAAACTGAATCATAAATTTTTTATTTTAATGTTAAAACTTAAATTGTATACACACAGGCATAAAATGTATACAAACAGTAAATAAAATTTCTTTTATGCATTGTAACAACTTAAATAAAATTAGTCTGACCATTCCCATTGTTTTTCTACTTGATATATAAATTCTCAGAATGTATGACAACTTGAAACAAGTTAATGAACATTACTACGAGAAATATACATATCAGAAAAATAATTATAACAAATAAGATAAAGGAACATTTATTAAAAGATATATTTATAAACATGCACTTTGTTAAAATATTGAACGCAAAAAAGTGAAAAAATTAATCAAAAGGTATTTCAGTTTACATTTTGTTTCATGATCAATAATTTATCGTCTTAGTGAATTAATGATAATCATAAAACATGTAAGAAAAAATGCGGAAGCTTTTTTTCATCAACACGAAGCTTTTTTTGTACCATTTTTTTGATTAGAGTAGATATTGCACAGATGATATTAGCTTTGGAGTGGGCGTGTCTGGAACTTCCTGACTCTCAGGAAAAGGACGTTATTGCAGTAAACATTTATTTAAGTAAGACAAAGGTAAAGAAAACCACGTGTCCACTCTTGCGTTCTGAGCATCGTACATTTTTTCGCTCTAGTAGCATCACTACTGGCGCAAAACGAGGAAAATTTTAACGTTCAATGCAGCATTCTATTTTGAGCATTAATTGCGAATGAAGATAAGAACAAAATAAGCCCTTGACTCTAAACAGAACAAAACACAAAATGTAGAAACAAAATTAATTCTGCGCTCATAAATTGCAGATCAACGTCAACAAAACCCTATTTATATCCTCTTAAATCTTTGACAAACAACGAACAAAAGCTCATATCCAGCCGCGAAAAGTATCTTTGTCCAAACACAAGAAAACAAAGTTTCATAAAAACTAAACGAAGCATTAAAAATATCTCGAACTTTTGTCGGTTCTCCCTTCGTTTTTCTCGGATCGAAATTGTCCATTACGATAAACTACACATTATGATGAAATCAAAGTTCTTAACAATTGTTTAGGTTAATTCACATTATTTCTATTCGCAAATTACTTATTTCTACGAAAGCTTTTGCTTCGAATTCACTAAGGAATAGCAAATGAAATGCAAAGTTAATTAAATGATTAAGTAAATTATTTGTTTAATACGACATTTAATGTACAATGAAAATTCAAATTGAAATAAATTTAACAAAATCAATATATAACTTTAGAATAAGTAATGACAATCAAATCAAATTTTCATTCTTCCTCTATTTCGTTTACGATTATAATATGTAACGATTGAATATTTAATAACAGTTTTATAAGTCTTCATTAATTTATCTCGTTTTTATAATTAAGAAGGGTTTATGTTTAATGATTCAAAAATTCGATGCAGTTTACAAGTCGGCAGTCGTATGCCGTAAGAATGCAATTAAACGCTTGTCCTGCAATTACCAAGGCGCATC
>JABFPJ010000911.1:0-31369 GCA_022817425.1 Gryon sp. ZL-2020 | reverse complement strand
AATTATGGCCAGATTAGGTACTGTGGTTTCCTGATCATGGCCACATCAAAACCCAATTGCAATTTTTACTAGGGTAAAGGTACAAAATACTTCTTTGCAAGTATTTTGTTAAATATTTTTAATTAATAATTGTGTTTTCCGTAGGAATAGCATTTGCAATATTCACAAAGACGTTACATTAGTTTAAATCTAACAAAAGATGCAATATTGCTTTTTACGATAACATTAATTTACACTCGCTTAAATAACGGTTTTGCATTTGGTTTGTTCAGAAATGGATCTAATTAACGGCGATTTTGTTTTGATTAGTCATCCAAACATACCCTCTACGTAGTGAAAATCAGATAGAATAACGGAATGTCATCCTAACGCTAAATCTATTGTTCGCGTGGTTAAAGTTAAAATGGCTAATACAACGCAATTGTTGAAATGCAAACAAATGACAGGGGTAATTTATCGATGCAATCTGAGAGAATCAGTGCTATGTACTTTGGCGCATGTTATAAACATAGTTTGGTATGAATAAGTGAGTTATTAGTTGATGAATGAAAGCAACGAAACATTAAAAAAAAGAAACTTACGTGCAAATGAAGGCCGAAAATGAATTGCTCGTTGATAACAGAGTATAGCGTCTTCATATTTTCGTTTTCCTTGTTGTAGAATTCCTCTGTGAAAATGATGTCAATTATTAAAGTTTAGTTGATAAAAATATCTGAAGTTGTTGATTATTCATGTACTTGAGAGGAATGTGGCAAAATTTGTTTTATGAGTTATATTAAAACGATATCTATTATCAATATATAATATATATATATATATATATATATTAATTAATTAATTTAATTCAATAATCAAATAAAAAAATAATATTCATCGACTTTCTGATATATTCATTATTATAATAATATTTGACAATTAAATATTAATTTAATGTATTTTTGATTAATACAATATTACAGACTGCTTTTTATGCATATTTTTGCTAAATGTATGTGGATAAATAAATTCGTGTAAAATTTATTTATTATCGTTTGACATTTTTAATAATAGTTATTACTAGTTCAAAAATTAGTCAAAAAATTAGTTAAAAAAATACTTACAAATTGTAATGAACATCCGCCATATTGGGACGATACCGAAGAGCTTGCACGAATGCGACCTCGGCTTCATCTGTTCTTCCTTGCGCACTTAGAACACTACCCAAATTGCCGTACGCTAAAAATTTGAAGACAAAAGCAATGATTAGCAATAATTATTCACTAAAAAAATGGCAATGTTGTAATAATAAATGATAATAATTATGAATGAGTTAAGAAGCATAAGTAATTAAAATGATAATTTTGAAAAGTAAAAAAGTATTTTACAAGATTTATATACAGCTTTAACTTCTTAGTTGTTCTTAGTATAAAAGTAAAAAAATATTAGGCATAAGTCAAATTTGATTTTGACTTTTAATTTGAATTAAATATGAATGAAATATAGTAAAAGATTGTGTTACCTTTAGTGTATGCGTTTAAAATATTTGCTTTGAATAAATAATACATTTTTTACAATATGATTAAAGTTTTATTGTGTTCATTATAACATTTATTACATATTTGCGGTGTAATATTTAGTTACGCCAACTTTGGAATTTATCATTAATACAACCAAACTTTGCTGTTTCAAATAAAAGCAAATATATTTGTATTTCAATATTTGATTAAGAAACTTTTTATAGTGGTTTAATATCCTATGATTGTGAAATAAAAAATAACAAAATATAAGTCACTTAAAATAAACTTTTAATTTGTCCTAAATGTCAGGCTTAACTTGCAGGTATTTACTAATTAAACTAAATTAAGTTATTTCGCAAAGTAATTTCCATTACTTACTTGTATCACAGTAAAAGTCAAATAGTTATTTGGTATTAATTTTAAAACATATGTAAGAATGTAAAAAAATAAAAAATATATGTAAAAATGTAGGAGTAACTTTTTTACATACCAAAAGTTGTAAAAATATCTTAGAATGAATATGATTGGCTTTTTCTAAACAAATCGGTGTAAAATTCAAATTTTTTATAAACAATAAGTCGAACTTTTACACGAAATCGTGTAAGTTATGTGTAAGATTGTAAAAACATTTTATACTATGTAAAGTTTTAAATATAGATAAAACTAACAAATTCACTTATGCAATGCAACAAAAATGTGTTTAGAAGGCGAGAATGTGAAATCTTTGAAATTCGTTCTAAACTATACAATGTTTCAATTTACATTTGCAAATCTTTTTCTGCCGGCGAAAGGTGTTTGATTAAATAAAGCAAATTGTAGCTCTGGAAAGATATGTAAGGCAAGCTCGGTATTCAAATGAAAAGAAATTACATTCGATACAAAAACCGACGCATCTACATCGATTTGTCGACACAGACATATTGGTTTTTTTCTCCCCCGTTTCCTTTCTTTCGTTGTTTTTTTTTCTTATGTCTCGTAAAATTGAAAAGAATGTAATTTTAATTCGTTTGCATTCCACTATATATACATTAACCCTTTACTACCGAGTTAAAAGTATAAATTCTGATTCAAATGATTGAATTCAACAGAATTGTGGCGAGAAATTAAATTGAAAAGTTCTTTACTGCCAAGTCTGTATAAATACAATTACTGTATACAAACTACTTAGCTTATCTTCATTAATATTCTTGCTTTGAAACTTATATCTTAACTGTTCTAATTAACATTTCTTCAACAATCACCCAAGGCAATTCCAATGCTGATATCAGCGCTTTTGCAGCAATACGTTTTAATGTCTTAAATTGTATAACTTTGGCGTCTCTAATATTCTATTACATTTATGAAATGTAAATAGGAAATGATGATTAGTTAAACAAAGACTTAACTGAGCATGCATTTTTTAGTAGCAACATAAAATTTAGTCATTATCATACTAAGAAGTTAATAGAATATTTTATACGGCAATTTATGCATCTGTAATTATATATTAAACAGACAAAATTATGCAAGAATTAAACTACATGATAAAAGATATGTTTTCAAGTTCGACTTATACAGTCGACTTTCTCTTAATGCAACAATTCGGGACCGGAAACGATCGATTATTGCAACCAACAGTTTAATTTGACCAAATTAAATAACAAAAATTTTGAATTTTTTTCGATATTCTAGAACTTCAATGTATAAATAATATTAATTGATTAATTAATTATTTTATATATCTGTGGCTTGAAGAAAAAACCGATTAACTCTTTAAAATGTATAAAAGTGGGGTTAATTGGTTTTTTCTTGAAGCCACAGATACTTAGTATTTTATACGAAATCTATATGAAATATTTAAATATTTTTTAAAAACTTATTAAAATATATGTTTAAAGTTATAATACTAATATTCTAGGTTATGTTTACTAAAGAACGCGCATGCCCAGTCATGCGCAGTAGATATTCACTTGTCTTTGTTTACATTATATGAAATCATAACAGTTTCTCTTTGTCTGACACATTGTTTTTAGAGATACTTACATAACCTGTAAAATGTCAATTTGCTTTGAACGAAATGTTTTTTATTTTTTATGTTCTTATGTTTATGTTTTATGTTTTATGTTTTTTATGTTTTTAAGTTTTTATGTTTTATTGTATGAAATAAGAAACAAAATTCTATAAAATGAATTAAAGAAGTTAAAAATTAAGTATTATTGTTATTTGAAATAAACATTAATTTTAACTATATTTTGAATTTCAGATTTGGTTGCAATATTAGGTGTTGCAATAGGTGGAGGTAGTATTTGATTTAATTAATCAAAAAGTGTTCATTTTTGTATCATCCTTTAAATAATCCTGGAATCTTTGTTGCATATATTGTATATATTCATTATAATTCAAACTCAAAATGTGGATTTTTTAATCATACTTTTATAACCTAAAAGTGCGAACAAGTAATTCCAATATCTAAATACAAAAAGCTTTCATCTATATTGGACGCCCGTTTGATCACTTCCATTTGTTTGTAGGTTTTGGAAAAGCATCTACAATGCAAGCACAAATATCAGGTCGTAGTGAAACATAAAAAAGCGGATAACTGACAATCTAACAGAAATGAATGTACGATTGTTGCATGCAAACAATAAAATATGTTGACATCACATGACTACACTTATCTATATTTCAACTGCTAAGAACATTCAAAATGCGAGTGAACGAATGAAATATATTGTTTATGCGAAACAAATACTTTTCCCATGAACATGTTTGGATGTTTCAATATTTGATACGTTTTTGTTGAAAACCATTGTTTTGTGAAAGTCTACTGGACATCTATTACAGTGAATGATAAGCAACCGTATTGATAGGATTATTCTGTTATTTTTTACTTATTACTATATTACAGAAAAGTACTATTTTTTATATTTTAGAATCTGGGAAAACATCGTATGTATTGATCGAAAAAGTATATTTTGCAAATGTAAATATTTGTGAAATTAATAGTGGCAGTTACGGGAAAAAGTAACTACTACTACTACTACTATATATATAAGAAGTATAGAAAACATATTTTTAATCAAGTGTATTAACCGATTTGATAAGATATTTGCATAGTGGTACTAAATATATATTTAATCTTAAAATCTAATTTATCTATTTTGTAAATTTGATCTATAAACATTTTAATACATATTCCTTAAATATTATTTAGGCATTTATTGCATAAAATGCAAGTTTAAAATTTGAAAGAATATTTTTCTTTTTGAAATAAACTATAGTTTAAGAATTTTGAAATTACTTAAAGTTCTCTAATATTAAAGTTAATTCAAGCATATGTTTTAAAGTTAATACTTTCTACAACTGCAATTTCAAATAATGCATCAGTAAAAATGTTAACTTATATTCGGAACACATTGTTACTTAAACTTAAAGTAAGATTATTATCTGTCGTTTTTAAGAATATTATATTTATTTTATACTTTAGAAATATCCTTCTATATTTTTGATCTAAAATGAAACTTGTGGGTTTCCCTTGTCAATGAATAATACAAAGTATAATAATAAAAGAATTTTTCAGTGAATGTACGGAATAAGATCATTTTAATAAAAGTAAATTACTTACATTTTCTGTTTTAAAAATGCAATTTATATTATGCATATTTTTATGAAAATGTTAAACATAATAATAATAATAATAATACTACAGTCATTGTAAAGTAAAGTGTACTAGACCGTGTGCGTACATTTGAGTATGCTTGGAAATGCATTCACAATTTCGAGGATATAGAAAAATAGAAATTCATTTGTATTATTATGATGCCATACCTTTCGGTGGGTTGATGTGCAATGCTGATCTGTAAAGACTTTCTTCATTGCGCCAATCTTCGTTTCGCAAAAGAGTCCTGGCCGACATAACACTAAGTAAAAATATCGTTGCAAATAAGATCGTCCTTGCGATTTTGTCGTAGCACATCTTTCGGGCGATATGATAACTGCCAGAAATGCCGGCACCAATGGCCAAACACGCACCAACACTCGGCAAATAAAGAATTCTCTCGGCAATGACAAAACCAACGTAAAAGAAAACATTGCTCGCGGGCAAAAATGGTAGAACTAAAAAACTGATTATCACTAGAACGGAAACGGCCACCGAGCATGTTGACTTGGTTGATGAATTGTCGCACGCGCTTTTCTTCTTCAAACATAAACATTCACCGACGGGTCCGTTATTGTTATTGGCCGCTCGACAGCCATCCGTGTGGCAATATCCAGTTTTGCGCCCGGCACAGACCGGACAGCGTAGATTCGAAGCCTGAAGAATGTAGGAAGACAGATCGTAGCTTGAGCGAGAACGTGAGCGCATTCTTCGGCAAGAGCGACGAATTTGACGAACGGACCAGAGTAAGGTGGAAAATAATACAATGTATAAGCATATTGTTTCAAAGTTTCTTGGATCTTTTAAACTAGTGATTCGGGGAACGGCATCCATTGACCAATCGAAGCTCAGTGTACTTGGACACAAAAGCATTCGAACACTCGCCGCCGGAAGGTATAAGAAAGTTAATCCGCGAACTAATCGAGATGGATGTCTTGCTACGGGATTGTCGGCACTAGCGAATTCAGGAACTCGACCTCCACCAATGCGAAATCTTCCTAGTGTTAGAATAGCGAAACTTCCGGCTAAAATTGTTGAACTTCGCCATTTACTGGGACCTTCTTCGGTTTCCTGTGAAAGGAGATCATTGCATTTATTGAAATGTTCCAGATATGCATTTCACGTACAATGCGGGCTTAGCAACATTCATAACTTGTATAATTTATACTTGTTTTTATTCAATATGAATTTCATTATAATCTATCCGAGTATCCGAAAAACGATAGAAATCAATTGGATAATTTGAATTCATTTCTATTGTTTTTTGCAATTGTTAATGTAACATAGAATTTAATTCATTTTCTAAGCCGTCTATTATAATTTATTATTTTTTACAAAAAAAAAAAAAAAAGAAAATGTAATCGAGAACTGAACTCATGTCCTCCCGATAGTGAGACTTGTACATTTACCACTGAGTTACAACGACATCTTAACTTTATACGATTGATTTTTGTACATGAGTTTAGGATTTTTAATATATAAACTAATGACATAAAATTAGTACTTTTAAGCATAACAATATGTTCTTTTGAATTAACAAATATTTATGATATTTAGTTTATTTGGTTTTAGATATTTTTATATATAAAACTGTATGTTTCTAATTGCTGAAATTGAAATAATTGAATAATTTAAATATATCAAAATCTCAATCGTGTAATTACAATTGTCTACAATAGATAATCGAATGAAACATACTATTTTCAACTCCAATTTGTATTTAGTAATTAGTTACAATAGACGATAATATACAAAAAATGACTATGTTATGAATTGTAAAAATACAATTCATTTATATCCAACATAGAATACAATACAAAACAATTACACACATTTTTGGTTAGTTTTAGTTGAATTGTAAAATTCCCAAAACACAATTCAACAAAATGCACTTTGAATTTTTAATTCAAAGTTGGTTATTTTTTCTTATTATTTTTCGGATACTGTGATATTTATTGAAAACATTTTGGTAAATCTTATATCAAACATTCATACACATTTATTGAAAGTTGGATAGAGGAGGTTATTGTAGGATTTATTTAAGGTTTGGTTAGAGTAACGTCATGTTTAATTCACCTTATTAAGAGTATTCGAATCATTTCTGCAAAATTCCCACACAAGACAGAGAGCCAATGATGATATGCCTGTTTCTTTAGCCAAATTTGCCATTACAGAAAATAATAGTGTGAAAATGAGTGGTAGAATAGATTTCGTTTGACTGCAATGTTCCATATATGCAAGGAAAGCAAGTAGAGTAAATAAACAAGCGAGAAGATCTGCTCGGCCAACAATGCTTGCAACTGCTTCGCTATGAATTGGATGCACAGCGAAAAGTAATCCGGCAACTGCTTGAGCCATTGTTTGTCCTGGCAAAATCTAAAAAATATGACCAAACGAATAATACTTGATTATTTTCATTAATTAGTTATATTTATAAGTTTATTGGTTTAAACATATATATTTCTTATTCAAACTCAATATTTACAAATTAATTTCGCAAAACCTTTTGCTTTTTATGATAGAAATATTTTTCTTAACTGTTAATTGAATATTAAATTTGATTAGATAATTGAGGAGCTTTATTTAGTTAAACTTAATAAGCAATTCAAACAGAAAACTTAACTTTTGTTTCTTTTCTTTTTGTTCATAATGAAAAAACAATATATAAGAACGTACCTTATATACTTCATAATATTTATTATCAAATAATCTAATAATTCCTAACAAATTATTTACTTGTGTAAACATCTTAAAATGTTTGATAATTTTCTATTTAATGAAAAAGAAAAAATTTGAAGCAAAAATATTAAAAATCGTTTTTCATATGACCAGAGACATTACTGTGACATTACTTTTTTTATGTAAAAAACCTTTTTTTTAATACATTTTTTTTAACCAAGAAAAAGTTAATGTTTTTTTTGCATATAACGATATATCCATAAGATGAATATACTGTAAAAAATTATTTGTTCCATTTATTTCAATTCAGTTAAAATTATCGTTTATTAAGGATAAAATATTCTTCCATTAAGACCGATTAAACTTAATTAGAAACATTTTGTGCTGCATTTCAGTAAATGGGACAAAACTTTTGTACGGTGAAGTGTACATTTTTAATATTATTCAAATTACACTCTGAATTTATTGAAGCTAAGCAAACAGAGTGTTTTATGAGTAATTTCTTAATGTAATTCGATATTTCTCAGATTGAAGAATTGATTTACCATTACAGTTTTGTTCTTCTTACTCTTATATATAGGTTCAGAATCACCATTTCTCGAATGTTTATATGCGTATCATGTTTTCGCACGTCGAGAAAGAATTTTTCATTATTTTACCGACTTGTAGACGACAACGTCAAGGATGCCGGTCAGCCATATTTGTTTACATTCCAGCTTACTTGACGATTGACGTGTTCATTTGAGTGCGGCCCTGCTGTGGCGCAAAAATACTCTAATTTATTGCATGATATATATCTGAATAGATATTACTTTTCTATAAATATTTTCTGTAGTTGATTGTGTTTAGTTGAAGTACATCATACTTTTATTCATGTAATCTAAATATATAATTTGTTGTTTTTAGATATAATAAATATTTCGCAAAACTAAGGTTATCTTTTACATCAAAATATCTGTCACTGTAAGAAAATATGTAAGAAATAATAAAGAATATTGAAGTATCAATAAAAGTAAATTAAATTGTATTATTTTTGGTTATACTTTAAAAATTGAAATAATCGAATTAATTAAGTACACGGGAAATAAAATGGGGTTATAGAAAAAGTGTGTTTTGACCAACCATTTTTTAAATGTAAGCTTATATATATTTGGCATTACTTATGTTTTCAAGTTTTTTCTAACTTGGAACATAAGATTGAATGATATACTTGATCTTACTACATGACTCTTGTTGTTATGTTATTTTCCGTCAAAATATTATAAACAGTTATCAACTGTCGAGAAATATGTGGATAATAATATCAATATAGGGGTAGTATTTACTTTATTGTTTTCATAGTACATCTAATGTTATTTGACAAGTACACTCGATTTTCTCATAATGCAACAATTCGGGACCGGAAACAATCTCTTATTGGAACCATACAAATCAACAGTTTAATTTGATCACTTTCAGTAATGCCAACATAAAAAAATTTAAATTGAGGTTATGTTTTTATAATAATCTACGTTATCTATGAGTGTTTATGTTTTAATATATAGAATAACATACAAAACAGTTTAAAAAGGATTTAAAAAATTAAAAATTAAATATTATTATTATCTGAAAAAAATAATAATTTGAAATCCATTATTTTGAATTTCGCGCCAAAATTATCTACACTTCATCCGTTGCATTATCGGAACAGATATCGTTGCAATATCAGATCGGTTACAATATTAGGTGTTGCAATAAGAGGAAGTCGAGTGTATTGGTTAAAAAAAATCTACTGCAGAAAGGTTTACCACATTCAATCAATTTTATTATTTCCCATTTAACTGAAAATTATAATTAAAGTTACCAATTAATCAATTTTACTTTAAATTAAGTTAAAATATGAGATAAACTTATTGTAAGAACAGTTAAAATAACTTATAACTTGTAAACTGATTAATTAATTGCATATTATCAATTTTAATTACATATTAACTTATTATAATTATAATTTATTAGAAATTACAATGAAAATGTTTTTACATGTTTTATATTTTTAAAAACAACACGAATAACTCACTACTTTTTATTTTACATCAAGAAAAATAGTATATTACGCAACAAGGGAGATGACATCGGGAATCCGTTTTCCCGAGCGGAGTTTGCAAGCAGAGCCGAAGGCGAGGTTTGTAACCGCGAGGCAAACGGATTTGCGATCATCTCCCATGTTGTGTACGATATTTGTTGTTACGAGGGAGGGAAAATGCCGTTCTTCAAAAACTCCCTAGGGAGAAAAATGAGACTTTCCTTCCCCCAGCGACGAAAAATAAACTATGCACATAATTAGACAAAAAGCATCTTAAAATCATTTCAAAATCAAAAAATAATTTTTATTAAAACAAATTTAAACTTCCTTTATTGCAAGTCGTTAAAATAATTTAAATATTTATAAGAATGTTGTTGAATATTGCACTATATAAAAAAAATTATTATTTGAAAGATTATAAATTGATATGTAAGTTCTTGATGCGAACACCTTCGTTTTTACGTAGAAAATCAAGAAATTGAGGAAATTGAATACGCTTTGTAGGAAATTACTTTTATATAAATATTGGATTAAAAGTTAATTTTAACTTCTAACGAAGAATTTATCGAAAAAGTTGAACGGCTTTAAAACGATTAATTAAAGTATTAACGAAATTAATCATATAAATGTAAAATGTAAAATATTGCTCATTAAATACATCAATATTAACAAAACTTAGTACACAACTTTGAAATCGTAATATTTTTCTAAGTCAAAGTGGTTTTTCTCGTTAGAGTTTAGAACTCGAACATTAATTTGCTCGAAAATAGTGTTTCCAAGTTGTTTTCCAACTATTTAATTTATTTTTTTTTCTCAAAGTTTGCAAGAATCGGGGAACCGTATACAAATTTATTATATTGCGATAAAATTACAAACGTTTATACTATGAACACTTTCTACAGATTATACGTACATCTGCGTATAAAAATAATACCAAATTATATTCGTTTTTCATTTCATTGATTCATGCAAAGCATTTTACAATTTGTAATAATAATTCATAAAATCAGTTATTAGTACATTAACATCTCTATAAACATTAAACATAATTTTGAAGTAATTTGAACATAAAACTAGTGCTTCATAATTGTACGTACAGTTTAATCATTTGCATAACTGCAAATTATAATTGTAATTAGTAATTTTCATCTGTTTATGAGATTAATGCATTTGAATATATTAAATACGAAATTATACAATAGTTTTGCAGATATTTATTTCAAATAAAAGTTTAAATAAGAAGTTTATGTGACATTTATAATGATTTATTATTTATTTATTTATTTATTTTATATATATATATTTTTTTATTTATCATATATATTTTATTTTATATTTTTCTTTATTCTATATATTATATATTATGTATTATATGATTTATTAATGATTTATTAGTAGTATTAATTTATATATTAGACAAATTGAAATTAGAATTAAATTGTAAAAGAATCGTAATATTTGCATCTAATATTTATAGCACTTTAACTAGAAAGGAACTGTTCTGATCAGGTGACTAACATGAAAATAACTTTATCAATATATGCCTTGATTGCACTTGATCTGAAGCATTTCTGGACTTCATAAGTTTAACTTGATAAATGACACCTTGACTGAGACGTAAAATGGTTATCCGATAGCTAGCAGGATAATGGTCTAACGCCAGGTATAAGTAAACGCTACTTTGTAAGCCTGTACTAGGCAAAATTTTATCTCACAATTTGCCGTAATGTGCAGTTGAAATTTTTATTGGCAAATATTTGTTCAATTTATTATACATGAAAAGATATTATAGTTTATTTAAATATTTATTTATTAAATGTTTATTTATTTAATATTTATTGTTTACATTTCTTTAACATTCAAGTTTTTGAAATACACTTGTGTCAGTTTTATGGTGGTTTTAATTAACAAAATTCAGACGAATTTTGCTTGAACAAAATGAGTGTGAATCCTTAGGATCTTTTTAATCAGAAATATTTGAATTTCATGAGATTCCCTCGAGAATCAGCGTTTCCGGTTCGAATAAAATAATATTGTGAATTAGAAATAAATTGTTCAGACAGTGATTGTATAATGCAAGTGAATTATTAAGGTTCACATAAAATTCAAAGTGGTACGAAATAAAAATACATTTTGAAGAATTATTTTGTATAAATTATGATATATTTACGTGACAATGAAATAGCACGATGTAACATTCCCGTAATATTACTTTAGTATGTCTAAGGGTGAAAATGTAATATATTTGTGATGGAATTATGATGTAGTTGTATATGTCTGTGAAATTATGCTAGTTTATTTTGTCACTCACTTTTATTTCACTAAAGCAAGGGCTCCATTTTATATTTCATAAATTCATGTTTATGAACTTTATATAATATCTAAAATATTATACGAATAATTGATAATGAGTTTGAAATGCAGAAGGAAACGTCTTTGCATAAATTACAAAGTAATATAAAATTAAATTAAATTTATGTTATAACTAACATAAATTTATTCTTAAAGTAGACAAAATTGCACTCTGATTAGGGCAAGAAATCGTTGATTTAACTTCTCAAAAGTCTTATCGAGTTGCCCATTAAAGGGTCTATGTTCTGCGGTGTTATAGCCATACATAATATCGGATCTTAATGCATAATCGGGTTCAGATGCTATGATTTTCAGATGTGGGTCACATTTAAAAGTAATTCCGGTTTTTCTATAAAATTGGCTCGCTTAAATTGAAAAATAATTAGCGCAATTTTACGATTTATATTAATATTATAATATTTGACTAAAATGTGCTATTGAATTCAATTTTGATAAAAATAGAGTTTGATCAAAGCATGAGTTATTCATTTGCGAATATTTTTAGTCATTTAAATCGCGGAATTTATTCATCAAATTAATTTTTATTCAATAAGTTATTTTTAATATTTGATCATCCATTGTGCTTACAAATACGCTCGTACAGACACATTTTTTAAAATTTATTTTAAATATATGACTTTTTGCCACAGAAAATATATATGAAAAATGTGTTTGATAACATTTTTGCAGCAAATTCATTTACCATTGTCATGTGTTAGTCGCATCGCTGCTTCGCTATAAGAAAATTTAATTTGGATTTTTGCGAAATCTATAAGATAAAATTGAGGTTATTACATGCTACGTTTGGCTATTACACCTAGTGTATGATAACCATAATTTCGTCTTGTACATTTTATAGACTGTTGAAAACTTTCTTATTCTGGTTCGTTGATGTGAAACATATATGATAGATAATTTGCGAATATTCCGGATAATTTGATTATCAAATTTGTCATCCCTAATATGTGAATATGTGCATATATATATATTTTCGGCAAAAGTTATATATTTGATATATATTTCAAATATATTTTTGAAATATATTTGTAAAAATATAAGTAAAAATATATATGTAAAATATATACAAAAATATACTTATACATATAAAATTTTTATATTAAATATAAAAAATATATTTGAAATATATTTTCAAATATATTTTAGCGGTAAAAAGTTATATATTTTTATATATATTTTAACTTATATTTTTTCCGTACGGGATTACAAATATATAATAAATTTTTTCATCGATACTGCATTTTTATTCGAATCATTTTTATATGAAAATATATTATTTTTACTGCATAATAATTGTTAATTAACTTTTAAAATATAAAAATAAAAGGATAAAAATATCCTTTAATATCTTCTTTTAGCTTCAATTGAATAGAATATAATTAAAATGTACAGAAATACTTTATAGTGTAATAATAGTCGCAATAATACTGATAAGTAGTAATGTATAAATAAACATATAAAAATAGTAACAATAATACAAAGATAAATATATGAATAATTGTTCTATTCATTTTTTATTTTGAACAAGAAAAAATTCCGGACTAATAAAAAAGTTTATATAAAATCGAATAGATGAAATTATATAATGCTTTATCCAAGTTAGAAAATTACTTTCTCTACAAATGAATAGAAGTTTAAATGAATGTTTTAATCAAGGATTTTAATCAAATAATAAAACTTCAAGTATTATGAATAATGATGACAAATTAATGCATGAAGTAAATTATAATTTACATTCAGTTTTAGAAACTATTTTTAGTATCTATAACTGACCGTAATATGATTTTATATTTATCTCGAATATATCGTGAAGTCGTTTAGTTCTTGGTTAGTTTTATAATCGGTTAAGATTCTTATTTGCAGTTTTTCGAATCCTTATCCTTATCTTTACTAATATATGAAATTTAAGATATGTTTGTTCGTTTGTATGTCAATTATGTGAAATCTATAGAACTGTTATCAACCAAAACTTTAAGGGTATATAGCCCTAGGCCTTTAAAGTGTCGTCAGCTTAATATTATTTGCAATATATAAGATTTTTAAGAAAAAAAATTTGTCATAGTTTCACCCCCCCCCCCTCCCCACCGGGGAATGTCATAGAGAGTTGATATGCGGTGTGCCTTAGAATGGGTTCATAGAAAGTTTATGTAGAATTCAATAAGGGGTTCATTTAGGGTTCATTAAGGGGTTCATTGAGGGTTCAATGTGGGTTCATTGAGGGTTCATTGAAGGTTCATTGAGGGTTCATTGAGGACTCATTAAGGGTTCATTGAGGGTTCAATGTGGGTTCATTGAGGGTTCTTAAGGGGTTCATTCAGGGTTCATTAAGGGGTTCATTGAGGGTTTATTAAGGTGTTCATTGAGGGTTCATTGAAGGTTCATTTAGGGTTCATTGAGGGTTCAATGTGGGTTCATTGAGGGTTCATTGAGAGTTCATTAAGGGATTCATTGAGGGTTCAATGTGGGTTTATGAGGGTTCATTTAGGGTTCATGGAGTAGTTAGTAGTAAGTTTTCCAAAAAAAATAATAAAAAAAATAATTAAAATTGTGAAATAAACATAAATTAGTTTAACAATCACACTAATAATAATATAATAAGTAATAAATGAAAAGCATAAATAAAAATAATATTTTAATGTGTAAACAAATAAAATTATATTGAACCAGCAAATGCATATTAAACATACAAATCATAAATATGTTAATTATCATTGATATAGCTTGTTAATTTTGTTTGAAAATATTTCTCAAATACATAAAAAAATAAATAGAATTGTAATTAAATTTTTACTTTATAAGTAATAAAAATAATATTACTCTTCTAATCTAAAACATAAACTGCTAATATGTAATTAATATATTATCCATATATTGCTAATGCTTTGGCTATATTCATAATGTACAAATATTTGTATTATATGAATAACATACAACGTATTTACTATATACTGATAATATATTGGCAGTTTATAGATACTATAATGAAAAAACATATTTTCCATGACAAAACTAATTCTTATTTAGAAAAATTAGTTTATTTTAACATAAAAAATATTGATTCATCACATTTCAAATTGTATACATTAATTACATTTTTATTATGTGTAATTATAAATATTGTGAAAAGCTAATTGTAAAAAGCATAAAATAAAGTACAATGGCCAACTATTGAAAAAATAAATGGTTGATCATCAAATGGAAGTTAACAAGGGATTGTTTGATGCTAGTTTTATTATGAAACGATTGGTTGTTAAGCACATTCATTCAAATTAAAAGTTTCATATATAAATTGATACGATTCAGTCTTCTTATTTTGAACATTGTAATTGTGCTTGATTTATTTATACTGAAAAGAATTATGCGGGTATATTTTATCTTTTTATGCTTTTTGTTAATGCGATAAAATGAAGCAATAAACCTTACAATATTATTACATCAATTACATAGATTCAAAAATTGCAAATATGCAAAATAATTAATCTAATAATTTCTACTATATATTAATAGTTTTTTGTAAAATAAGTATAAAAATCACATTTTTACTTTCAGAAATATTCTGATAGCTGCGAAATGTAAATCTATTTGAAATAATTCGGTCTGTGAGAATGTGTTGCTTTGATGTATGTAACGCATGCGCGAAGATCGTTTTGAAAATGTGTCACCGGGTATATGGGGTTCAGGAAATGTGACGTGAGAAATAAAATTAAATAATTCAAAGTATTAAAAAACAACAACAAATGTTTATATGGCATCTTTCAGATAAACTTTGAAGAAGTGGAAACTCGATAGCAACGTTATTCCTTTTTTTTAGTTTTAAGGAGCCCTAGCAAAACGACAAATATATTCTTAATACATTCTTAAGATATTCTTAATATATTTTTAATATATTCTTAATATGTTCTTATGTAATATCCCTAGAAAAAGAATAAATATATTTCGACTATACTGTTAATATATTCGGAATATATTGCGAATATATTTTGCGTATAAAAATATGTTTATAATATATTCATAATACATTCTTAATACATTCATAATATATTCTTAATATATTCTTAATATACCCCAAAAATTTAAAAAAGTGTCAATATGTTGCAACTATATTCTCAGTATATTTTTTTATTAAAAATATATTAAGAATATATTAAGAATATATCAAGAATATATTAAGAATATATTAAGAATATATCAAGAATATATTAAGAATATATTATCAATATATTAACAATATATTTTTCGTTTTGCTAGGGATATTAAGAAGTTATTGAAACTATATTTTCATATAAAAATGTATTTTCAATACACTCAGAATATATTAACAATATATTTTTAGTTTTCTAGTTTGAGCAGTTTTAAAATTGACTGAAATAAGCAATTCTGTTTAAGAGACTTACATGCATTAAGTAAGTGTAAACAGATGCATTAAGTAAATGTAAACAAAATCAGTGTAAATGATATTTTTTGTAGCTTCATAGATACGTGAAATAAAAACATTTTAACATAATCAAGAGATACAAAAGTCTCTGTCCAAATACGAACAAAATGTAATATTCAATATTAAGAACTTTTAAAATATGTTTTATATAATAATAAAAAATTACATTTTTCTCAGTAGCATTTTATCTTTTATTGTTGTCTTTATAAGTTGAATTGCAGGTAAAACGTTTACTTAAAAAATTCTCTAATTGATAAGACTTTATTATTTTATAAACAACATTTATTTTTTATAGTTTTAATGAAATTAAATGTATTTTAAAGAGGCCATTACCTATGCTGACATTTTAATTTGACATTTTAATTGTCTTGATGTGATCGAATTTGACATGTTAAACGCCAGTAATCTTAAGCTTATTTTCGCAAAATAACATCACAGAAGATGTCAACTAACATAATGTAGCATTGGTTAAATCAAAATAATATGAATTAAGTCAAAAAATAATATTCTTAGTCTTGTTTTTAAGGTTAAGTGAAATTAACCTCAGAATTTAGAAATATTGCGCAACATACAAAAAGTATAGTTATCAGATATGATTAACTACCTTGGTATCTGGTAACCATATATTAAAATGCCCATTATATTCATGAAAAGAATATTTCATTTCATTGATGAGGTAAAAGTTAACAAAAAATAACGACTGGAAAGGATTGCACCGATTAACTATACGGTTGACCGAATACACGGTAATTATAAGTAATGCCGATAATCTATTATGCCTGAGAGAACACTTGAGCACATAACATGCAAATAGTGAATCTTATCCATAATATTTAGATCATAAATAATTCATCCGTAAATCCTATGTAATTCGCATGCTGGAGTAAAATCATTGAAACTATTAATGTGTTATTAAAGTAATATCAAAAATTGTATTTTCTCATTTATATTGTTCAAATCCTACTAATATAAACATTTTAATCTATATGTCTGTTTGTCTGTGTTGTACCTCAACGCAAAAACTACTCGGCCAAATTAGCTTAAATTTTGTTCATGTGTAATGTCAACGATGCTGAGTGATATATGTTTTGAGCTAATTCTAGAAATTTTAGAACAATTTTTTTTATAAAATCAGGATATTATAGGGATTTCGTCAGGATCTCATGGGGATGTCATAGGGTGCCATAAGGATGTCAGAAGTATGTTATGGGAATTTCATAGGGACTTCATAAGGATTTCATAGGGATGTTATAGGGATTTCATATGATTCATAGGGATATCATACGGATGTTATAGAGTGTCACAGGAATGTCATAGGAATTTCTGGAATGTTATACGGATAACTGAAGTATGTTATAGGAATTTCATAGGAACTTCATAAGGATTTCATAGGGATTTTATAGGGATTTTATAGGGATTTCATAGGGATTTCATAGGGATTTCATAGGGATTTCATAGGGATGTCATAGGGATTTTATAGGGATATCATAGAGGTGTCATAGGAACTTCCTAAAGATTTCATAAGGATTTCATAGGAATTTCATAGGAATTTCATAGGGATATCATAAGGATGTTATAGGGTATCATAGAGATGTCATAGGGATGTTATAGGATGTCATAGGGATGTCATAAGTATGTCATAGGGATGTCATAAGAATGTCATAAGAATTTCATAAGGATTTCATAGGGAAATCATAGGGGTGTCATAGGGTGTCATAGGAACTTCATAAGGATTTCATAGGGATTGTATAGGGATTTCATAGAGATATTATAGGGGTGTCATATAGGAACTTCATAAGGATTTCATAGGGATTGTATAGGGATTTCATAGAGATATTATAGGGGTGTCATATAGGAACTTCATAAGGATTTCATAAGGATTTCATAGGAATTTCATAGGGATGTGATAAGGATGTTATAGTTAAGAGATGTCATAGGGATGTTATAGGATGCCATAGGGATGTCAGAAATATGTCATAGGGATTTTATAAAAACTTCATAAGGTTTTTATAAGGATGTCATAAAAAGTCCATAAGAAATAATTCTTTTTTTGTCCAGAAGAAAAGTGTGATTCAACTAGTATGATTATTAAATTAAATTCAGATTTATTCAAACTTATCAAAAAATAAACTTTCACATTATCCAATTCGTATATACAATAATACTGTTTTGCATAGTTCAGTGCAGTTAATAGTAGATAAATGAATAATATATTCAAATGAACAATAATGTTAGTCTATTCTATATAATCATTGTAACATAAGATTTACAATATTTTTCCAGCAATGTTAAAGTTGACTATATTATTTCATTTTACGTTAATATGATTCATTATCATAACTATGTTGAAAGACAATTAAGCAAATTCCAAACTTTACATTTATTTTACTATAAAATTAATAAATTTTGCACTGAACTGTAATAATATCAAAATGAAAATGAAACACGTTACAAAAATATGAAAATAATTTACTCACCTTTCGTGCAACTCTTACAACGAGTGCACTACAAATTGCATGAAGTACCACATTAACTACATGATATCCAAGAGGTTCTAGACCTCCAATTATATAATTTAATCGAAAAGTTGCAACACATAGTGGTCTATAACTCCCATGCGAACCGCTGCCGCGGAGAGGAGTACCCCAAAAATCATTCTCTAAAAGTTTGTGCCACGGGGTACTTGGCCTCAAGTCCGGATTCGTCAGAATGGCCCTTCTGTAAATGCAATTGTTTAAACTTTATTATTTAAATATGATTATTAAAAAAAAAACAAACTATAGTTTAATTAAATTGAAATTCAAAAGCAAAACTTAGACTCGTCTTACTTTAATTAAAGATGGCTTTATTTTTTTGAATTCGTTTCATTTTTAACCTAAAACCAAGTTACTAAGATCAAACCATTCTACAACTATAGCATTGCGTCTTTTTAAATTAACTCATTCACTGTTGAATGTATAAGCGTCTATGTATGAAATCAAAGTTGCATTTAATACTACGTCGAATGAAGGCACTCATTAACTTCTTCTCGTGGAATCATTTTGAAATATCTCAGAGTAAGGAATGTGGTAATAATGCGCATATATTAATGTCACCCTAAGACATATACAGTCAAAATTTTTATCATACACGTAATGTATTCAAATTATTCGTTCAAATTATTTTCATCTATTTATTTCAAGAAGAATTTGCAGTGTAAACTAAATAACTTTTCACAAAACCAAAACAATAATTTTGGGGCTTTAAACTGTGTTCAGACCCTTGAAAATTTAGTACAAAAAAGTTATCTCATTTAGTTGCGTAATTATATTATTTATACAATTTGTTTACATTATTATTAATTATTAAATTATAAAAAAGTTATGATAACGCTTTCAATTTGAATCTTCTAATTAAATGTTACGACGCTGGCATTCTTTCTGAAATGTATCCAATTTAAGGATGCTTGAAAATATATGAAGTTTAAGTAAATAAGAAAAAAACTTTGCGAGTATATACTTATACATCATAACATTTAGTAATCATTAAAACTTAAATATTGATTTTTTTCCGTATTAAAATTCATTTTAGAACAATTTAAAAAGTGATATATCAAAAGACAAAATAGCTTTACTTTATCGTAAGATTTTATTCAAGCCTAATCCAGATTTAATCTTTCCGAGCCATACTGAAATTACTAATACAGGATTTGTATTGTGTTCGCATAAATCATTTTACTTAATCAGAAATTCAGAAAGGAACCACTTATACGATTTAACGTAGTTTCACATTTTATTTAAAAGTTAAAATCATAACATTGATTTATGAATTTAGAAATAATTCATTTAAATGTTTAACTGTACATTTTAAATATTAATTGATAGTATGTTTTTAGGATTTGTGTTGATAATTTTAATTGATATTACATTTACATTCCATGCAAAACTAAATATAAAAAGCATATGATTAAACAATGAGAAGTCTGTTGATATTAATGGAACTTGTTTTAAAAATATGTTATAGATTGTAACAAACTAATTGTAATATTTATTTTGAAATTAAATTTAACATAACATATTAAACTTAAGAGCAACGTGAACATAACAATTTTAAAAGAAATACATTTTCTCATAGTTCATGATAAATCTTTATTTATTTCAAGCAACTTTAATTAAGTGAAGAGGTAATAATAACTAAACTAATTAAAATAAGAAATCAGAAAAGTTTGTTTCATTAATTATAATTAGTTTTTTTTATTATTATTATGTATATTGAAATATTTTTATTTAATAGATTAATGATAGATAGATTTAATAGATTAACATATTTTTTGTAAAAAACTGGTATTTTTTACATTAACAAATGCCCATTGCTAATTTTAATAACTGTAAACAAATCTAATAATCAACAGTTGTTAACTTGTACTTTCAGAATAACGACAAATATCAGTTTCAAATTGTGTCTATTGCCAATGATGATATAGTTTTGGCAAGAGGTAATCTGTGTTAGGTATTCTGAAGATAATAAATTAATACTATATATTGAGTATTAATTCTTTAGAATTTTTAAATTATTATTATAAATTGTTATATTAAATCATTGCCACGAAGTTTATATTAACCACAATTCATTATTTTTCAATTAAATAAAATTTGAATATTTTAATTTGAATATTTAAATTTAATAATATCAAATAATATTATATAAAATATGAAATATTATAATAATAAAATTATCATCATATTTTTAATACCAAAAACATTGTTATCGTAATTACATGTTTCTTCAATTCATTTATTTTTATCTCAAATTATAATAAAATATTATCGCAAAATGCATCTTTTAATTAAATTTACAATATTAATTATGATATATGATATAAAGTGTATTAAATGGAAGATTGATGACGAAAAAAAAAATTTTTTTTAATTTTTGAAACTGCCCTACCTATGACATTATGAAACTATAATTTTTTCTTGTGTTTCAGATGGGAAAACATGTGCAAGATTATTATTCAAATTTGTATATTATAATTTAATTAATTTTAATTTAATTACGAAAACTATTATAAAAATGAAAAGTTCATACTTTCAGTTGCACGATTCTGGGTTTTTCGAAATTAATGAATGCATTTTTTGTATGTGAAACTGATATTTTAAATCAATTTGAAATAATACGAGGAAATGATGTTATTTTTTCTTTTATATGCTCCTCATGAAGTGATGATAGTCATACTAGTGCATAGCAACTGACGAATCTTAATTTCACTTTGCTTTCTAAGGTTATAAAAACGCATTCTTCGTTGATATCATTATTTTTACGTCAGATGAAAAGAATTTTAATTTGGTCATCATTATTAGTGAATGTGTATAATATGTACACATCAATGGAATATATTGCATTTACAATACCATAACGTATAAACAACCACATGTAATACAAATATTTGTCATATTAATGAGATTATAACTATATATACAACAATTTAAAAAAATAGTCTTTTGTACAAATAATATCACCGAAATGTTATTTGATACTTGACAAGAACATTCAAGAAAGTGTTTTGAGGTTATTTGCGAAACTTGTCTTCAATGATATTAAATGAATTGATATTTGTAAATAATTTTTGAATTATATTCTGTATGTTTTACATTTAGCAATAATTAAATTATTTTTTGGACACAACAAAATGTAACCTATTTTTTGGTTCGAAAAGATTAAAACTTTTATTAATTTAACATTAAAGTAATTGTATATCTAATTAAAAAAAAAACAAACAAACAAACAAAAAACAAAAAAAGTATTCACAGAAATACTATTTAATCATCTCCGTAAGAAATCGCATCCTAACGAAACTGAAGATGAACATGAAATGGTCGAAAGGTTGAATGAAAAAGAAAGGACGAATGTGTGGGATGAATGGTACAATATGCATTTGCACTTTTGCATACTAACCGATCATCATAGACGAAACCTCCATACAAAGTACCGTAATAAAGTATCGTTGCTACAATCGCGCAAGCTAAAGCTAGGATATCCATATCACATTGCGGCGGCAACGGCAACGGTGTCGGTAGTGGTGGAAAACCCGACGCTTTCCTAACTTGTTGCACAAGTCTCCTTGATGTCCGTCTTTTTTTTCTCAATCGATGTATAACGTTGAAACCGATAATTACAATCAACGCACAATTCTCATCGCAAAGTTCATCTGTAAAGCCACGCCAAGTCCAACCGCATGATTTGAATTTCGTCGGTGCACCGAGCGTAATGTGCACCTACCGAGGATCCAACGAGAATCCTCCCTTTCTGCTTACAACTCCAACTTTTTGTTCACCTTTTTGCAAAATGATTCCAATCTGTTTGCACAAACGAATTCAATCAACTATCACATTTCATCTCATTTTCAATCTTCGGCTCCTTCCACGCGCAAAATGACACACGCAAATCACTTAACGATTGCAACATGCGACAAACACTTTTGTCACAGGCAACAAAATTTGGATGGTGGCGTGGCTCCGCGGATTTCTCGCCAAGGATGTTGGCCTGTGTGTGCGAGGATGTTTGTGTGTTGGTGAGTGTATAAATGTGTGTGTGTGCGTGTCCTGGCTGACGTACTAATGGCGATTTGTTGGGCGAAGCCTGGCTGCCCAGCCAAGCCCCGATGATTATTGCGAGCGACCAAAAAAGTGTTGTAAATAATCGCGAACACTGCGGCAGCTCGGGATAATAACTTGTGCGTTTTCAATGCAATTGTAAACTGTATTATCGTCACCACCCGTCGGAAAGCATGAGCTTTGTACCAACTAGACACGGCATCGATCCAATGAGCGCTTGCGCTTACCCGTTCTTGTATTTTCAAGTTCGTTCCTCTCTGTCTTTTCGTCCACCTTCTCGCGATACCCCTCACGCACATTTACTCCTTTTACTCCCTCCCATTTTCATCATCAAACTCATTTACATCATGTTTCCTAACACTTGTAACATAAAACTGGGATGAAATTCTGATAAAGAAGAAAAAAAAGGGAACCAGAAAAACCGGCGGATTATTTATTTAGCGAACGATGATTTATGGTATTTGATTTGAATTTTCGAATCATTTGGATGTTTGTTTGCGCTTAAAGTAACTCAATAAATAGCGTGTAAACAGTTTCAATTAATGTATGACTCGCGAATAAGCACAATTTTTCAGTTTCGTAGGCTGAGATGAAGCAAGGTGGGAGGTGTGGCACAGAGCGGGTAATAGGAAATGTTCAGCGAGATGAAAATGTAACAATCGATTTCATCTGCATTAGTAAAAGTACTTTAACAACAAACTCAAAATTAATATTCATTTTTGAGCTTTCTGTTTTTCTTTCTTCATTTTACGGGTATTTATTTCATTTGTGTCAATGATTGATGTAATTTCAAATTACATCATTTCGTTATATATATTGATCGAATAATTGACGTCTAATTACTTTAAACACAGTATTGACGTGTTAAACTACGTTAAATAAACATTAGTATCATGATTATATTAAAATCGTACGATCAATTGATTCGTGTAATAACAATAATGTGATGTATTACGGGTAAAAGTTTTCATTCTCTATTGATGGTTGATCAAAAAAGAACGCCAGGAATTACTGTTTGAATAACGCTTTTTTCATTAGTGTTCTTCTTCCTTTTTTCACTTAACGTGATAGAAACTCAATAATAAAATTCAGAACATATCTGTTAAGAAAAAAAAAACATATTTTTCCTGATTTTAATCGTATTTGATCATTTTATGATGAACGAGTGAATGAAGTAAAATACAATGAATTAAATAAATTGCTTTTTGAATCACCTTAAAGAGAATATATTTACTGGAATCAATGTTTTATTTATTTATAACAAAAAAGGAGAGAGAGAGAAAGAGGGAGAGAAAGAAAAAAGTAACATCATACAGTAGATTAAATCAATTAAATAATCGGGTTTCGTAAAATAAGTCTGTTGATGTATTGCTCCTGTATTATGATTATAAATGATAAATTTTTGCATGATGATAACGTAGCCTATATACAGGGGTTTAGTGACTCAGAATATATTATATTTTCATGTTTAACATACATTTTCGTAACCAAGCTGTGATATATACATATATTTTTTCGAAACAATCTGATTTAATTATTTTATGATAAAATAAAATATTCATAATAAAATGAACAATAAATATCTTCAATAAAAATATTTAAATCATTTACGATACGCCTTTTTTAATGTATTAAATTGTTCAGACAAAATAACAGTATTTAAATTAAAATAGCGCTTTTTTTATATTTTCGGCATTTTTGGTTTATTTTCGAGAACATAGCATTTCGTGACGGTAATATTAAAAGTAGTAATAAATGAAAGCATAATTTTTTCAAGGATTAAATAATTTATCATGTTTCGTTATATGCATTCATAAGCGTATCTTAATATTACATAACTATTAGAACTTGATAGATATGATGACGTTTAGTTTATAGTTGTTCACACCTGTGTGTAAAACTATGTTTTTTATTGAAATTCATTACTCACACTTGAGTGATTAGTTGTGCTTTTGTAAAAACTTGTTCTATACATTTTGCACAAGTATTGTTGAAAAGTGTTCGGATTACAATTTTCAAAATTTCAGCATTACTTTTAAGTTAGGTGAATATTTATTCGACAATGAATTTGGATTATTTTTTTGGAATTCGGAAAAACTGATAAGTATTAGCAATTTCTTTGAAATGCAATTCAAAAATTTTGTGCATTTTCGTTTTATCAATAAATATCTTTTTTGAAAATCTTTTTATAGTATAGTGAAATTATATATAAATTTTTTTATATTTAACTTAATTTAAATAAAAAATAATTTAATTAGAGAATATAATTTAGCAAACCGAATTATAAAATACTATTTAGGGGTTTAGCTTTTTTTGTCAATTTATTAAATAATGTTACTTACATTGTTGATTGACTAATTGATACTTATTTTTTTCAATTTTAAATCCACTAACTTTAATTTTAATCCACCAATTACAAAGAAATTCAATGGAAAATTGTCCTTTATAGTGGACCAATGCAATTAACAGATTAAAATTTGAATTATCGCATACTTAATACCGACGCAGCCTTGAGTACTAAATAATTTTACTTACTTTCTTTAGCGATAAAAGTCCATCTGTGTAATCATTTCATATTCACTTCATAATTTTCTTTATTTTTTCGATTTATTTTTTAATACAATTTCGTACAATTTTTCAGTTCCGTTTCCATCGACTGTTGAATGACTAAATAGTTCAAACAATCGGTCGGTAAGTTGATCTTACAAGTAACGGATGAATGGATTTTTCAGCTGATATTAGTCAGCTGGATGTACAGGGTGAATCGAAAGTATATAATACCCTTATAATGAAAAAAACTAGATTTTTTCTTAGAATAACCGTGAAAGTATGAAATTCTAGTTATAAAATATCTAGTAAAAAATCTAGTTATAAAATAGAATAAAAACTACTATATTTTTATATCTATTGCAGACAAATATATTTTTTTAGATGTCTATAGCAAATTATTATTAATTATTTAATGACAAAATATATATACTTTTTGTGAGAATTAATTTTTTTTCAAACGCAGATATTTTTTGGAACAATTTTACACTAATGGTTTTCGAAAAAATGGTTTTACTATTAATATTTAGACAATTTTAATTATTATTTATAATTTCAATAAATTTATTGGTTTTAGACTTACATCATAGGCTTCAACGTCAAAAAAGAACAGAATAACAGGATAATTATTCTGTGATCCAAGTATTATTACCATCTTTAACACATTTTTGAATTCTGCGACAATGATAAAATTAATTTTAACGATCGTATTCATACTTGGATTAAGTGAAGCAAATACGTATCAAAGGTAAAATATTCATATAAACATACCATTATAGTGTCAGTTTTATAGACATTTTGAACAAAAAAACAGATTTTGTATGTAGCAGATATAATTTCTTTTCATATATTTTATCTTTTTCTTTGTGAACTAGAAATATCTGAAAAAACTTATTGCAAATGTTAAAATATTTCCCCAATTGAATGCATTCAAATTATACGTTTAATATATACAGGGTGTTTGAAAATAAATGATTGGTAACAATAAATAACTAGTAGTGATGAGTTCCCCAATGGTTCAGTAGATCATATCTCTTACAGTAACCCAATAGTATGAAATAGTAATAGGAAGTAGTCAGAAGTCGCCAGTAGTCACGAGTGGTTTTGAGTCGCCAGAAGTATAAAATCAGAAATATAAACAAATGGACAAATTATAATGTAAAAAAATTGTTAATAATTATTAATAATTTAAAAGTTGAATATTATTTATTGAAATTTTTTTGCAGTGTAAAATTTGTCGAAATATTGAAACCTGACTCTCCTCTACATATATAAAATATATATAATGTTGTATTGGGTTTTTTTTGATATTTCAAACTATTTATAGCAAGATTTGCTATTTATAAATAGACAATCAAGAACAATTAAAATCCAATCAAACATTGTGATAAATAGTCTTTCAGATTCAATGTATTACGTAGAATAGTTTGTTTCAATGGTGCAAAAATATTTGAATAATCAATTAAATAAACGTTTGAATTTTGAATGTATTATAAATATGATTTAATGGATGGAAAATTGTGAATTTTAGTATTTGATTCATTTCTCAAATTTTATATTTATAATTATTCGTTTTTCACCATTTACTCCAACTCAATAATAGATACATATTATTTTTTAAATAATTTACATATGATTCCAATAAATTATGTAATCTGTAATGTTCTTGTAAAGTTTAATTATCATTAAAACCAGTAATGATGATTGATTATTAAAATATTTACAAATTATTCCGTAAATACAGAAATAAAAAGTATATCATATATTGTAAATTAATTAAAATAAATAAACATTTAAATTATAAATTTTGTTGTGCCTATAAATGTATATGTTATCTATGTACTAATAGGAAATGCCCATAACTATCATTTTAACTGCTGACAAAATTGTTGTTTAATCCCAATTGTCCGAAAACCATGTCGTTGAGAACATAGCACGGGATAAGCCAAGAAAATTAAAATCACATATGTGTAAAGTATTGTGTACAGTACAGTATTCTACCAAATGCCAATTTTGAAATTGGTTTCAACATTAATTTTTAAAGTAAAGTAAAATAAAATAAAAATGAAACATTATACATAATTATATAGATTAATTCAGAAAATAAATTAATACAGTTTCCTCTACAAAATTTTATTTAACTTTTTAATGAAAATATTCCAACATTTATTTTTTCTTCTTAAACATCGTTTTTTATTCGAATGTTCACAGGAAAAATATATAAACATTTCTATTATTATTAATCAATAATTTCAAAACCAAAAATTATTGAACCAAAAATGTCTCAAAATTCAGTTTTAAAGCTTGTAAAAACAATTTTAAAAAATCTTAATTATTGTTTAAAAATTCAATTTTTTAAATTTAATTTTAATTTAATTATGTTTAAAAAATTGTTCAAAATACCTAAATTTGGGTACTAAATAACATAAATTTCATGGTCCAATTAATTTTGAATGACATTGAAAATAAGGTATTACTGAATGTTGTACAACTGGACATGAGATAGCTGAGAAATTATTGGGGAAAGTGGCTGCATAATGGTTGGCAATCAGTTGGGGAACAACTGGATGGAAATTGACTGTTAAAATTGTTCACCGTATGGTTGGCTTATATGGCTGGGATTTTGCCAATCAATATCCATTCCTTCTATTCATTTGCACGCCAGTTCTTACGCGGTTTTCACAGCCGTTTATTTCCAATTAATTCCCATTCATTATACCCACATTTTAACCATCTAAATAATCTTCACAACTAATACGATAACAATATGAATTATAAATAATAAATAATTTATGAAAAAATAAATAATAAAATTGAATAATTAATTATGAAAATGTAAAAAAATGTAAACTTTCATGTAAACTGCGTGCAAATGTGCCATGAATTTCATTCAAACTAGCGAACTCAGGTTAGCCTCAATTCCACAAAATTGCATCTTGATTTTCTGTATTATTACGGCTTAATTATAAAATGACATACGAGCGTTTTTCAGAATATCGTAATTATGCAACTTACATTTCATGTTTCTGTCATTTAAATTTTACTTTATTGAATTGAATGATTTTATCATTTTTAGGACTGCATCTAATCCATTAATATATTACAACTATCATGTTAATCAACTTGCGGATAAAATACTTCCAGTTATATCTGCTGTAATAAAAAAAATTGGATTTGATCCTTTATCTGTGCCATCAATTACTGACGATTTTGAAATAGTAAGTTACATTTCTCATCAAATATAATAGAATTACAGTAAATGTCCAAATTTACTTTTAATATTAATAATTTAAATATATATTAAATAACTTATAAAAAATATATTTTTAAAAATATATACAAATATATATTTCGACCGAAAAATGTTTTGATTTTGATTAACAAGCAAAATTATAGGATAGTTCAACGAATTTTTAATTAATACTGAATTAAAAAACATAATGAGAAATAATAATAATAATCTAGATTTTATTATAACCTATAAATATAACAAAAATGTGTACATAGACATATTTCATATATTTTGTTAAGAATTGCTATAAAAAATTAGCAATATGAAATATATCGTTGTTTATAATGCATTGTTTATTTTATGATTTTAAAGAATTTACCAAATTATTTTGTTAATTTGTGATATAAAATTGCGTTTGAAAAGTGAAAATTACTTTCAATTTAACACAAAGTGGTATTTACCGCAACCAGTTTATAAAGTTAAATTTATGGATTTAATTTCACTTTTACACAATTTTTTGTGACAAAAAGTACATTTTACATTGGAATGAAATAGTTTCATGTGATGCTATAAATATATGAAAAACTTTTAATTCTCCCAAAATGTCATCATATATATATATATATATCATATATTTCTCAAAGTCTTAAAGTGCAAATTGTACTTTAGTTATTATGAACATTCATATATTAACTATTCTTCTAAATATTCTTACTAAAAGTGCATGAAAATGTCGCTAATAAATCTTAAGGACTTATTGAACAAAATCAAACGATATTAAAATCTTATTTCTTTGACTTCAAGTTGAGTAGAAACTATGAAATAATATTACTGATACTTTTTAATTCATTCATCGTATATAAAATATTCATATAATTTTTTTTATTAAAGCTGCAATATATTATTTTATAAGAAGACAAAGTTGACAGATATTATTAATTGGGATCCTGTTTTTCAATATACATTATGTACGATATAATTATATGATTTGTCTTAATTTTTTCACTAAATAATAAATCATTATTAAAAACAACGGAAATAACGAATAATTTATTCAAGCTATTTTTTTCAATGTATTGAACACGAAACACTGTTTTGCAATTTTTAATTTGTTTTTATAATAAAAAAACAATTGTCAATTATGTACACAAGAAAATAAAGATTACTTTTTATGCTTATTTTTTTAACGTTTAATATATTAATCTTTTAATTATAGTAAAAATAGAGACAAATTAAAAAAATAAATTTATATAAAAAAAGTAGCAAATTAAAATCATAATAAATATTGTATAAAAATTTATTGAAAATAAAGTTTGTATAAAAGAAATTCGTTCGTAAAAAACAGAGATACAAGGTGATCAGGCAGGTCAAGGGACGCCAATGAATTTGTTCCTCTCTTACCTCTCGTATTGGTAAAACGTTATTACGCCACGTTATTACTCATAAGAGGCGATTCAAATAATAAATCGACGGAGTAATTTTGGCAGTAGAAAGTTTGAATTTGAAAATAAGTACAAAAAACTACATATTTAAACCATCAATTTTGAAATAATGCTTACATTAATATCCATGTTAATAATTTTAAATTATTTTTATTAATTATATATACAACTTATTTTTCACGGAAAAAGTTTCACCTGATAAAATTATTGTTTACTGATCACACATTTTTCTACTTGAAATTTTGCTATAAACTTTTTTTGAAAGTTTTAGATAGTTAATACAGTTACTTAAATTGAACAAAAGTTCATCAAAAGTTTTAAGCGTAATACATTTATTTCTTTAATCTTAATATATAATAGTTAATGAAATAAAAAATGTGTTTAAATATAAAAATTAAAATATAAAATATTTTAAGGAGAAGTTTCAGTGAAAAATGGACAAAATCGATAAAAAAGAGGAAAAATTTTGAAAAATTTTAAAGAAAGTATGTAAAGAAATATGTTTGTGAAAAATACAAAAAAATCAAAGTTGTATTTTTGCACTTACGTAAAAATAAATGCATTTGTCTCGAAATTCTATTGTTTCAGATTTTTCATATGCAAAATGAGTTGGGTACTGCAATTTCTCATGGATTTAATTCTAATTTTTTAAAAATATTCGGGAAACGAAGAAGAAAAAATTGTAAAGACAGATTTTTTATATTTATCGACAAAAGAGTTAATTAACAATTAAGTGAAAAAATGTTACGATTTCACTGTAAAAATGGGTTTTGATTTATTTTCTTAAATTCAGTAAAATATTCTTACATTCAGTATAAAATGTTCTTAAATTAAGTTTAAATTGTCTTAATTAAGAACATTTTACACTGAATTTCA